>JZKD02S1888335.1:103439-127627 GCA_000966675.3 Picea glauca | reverse complement strand
TTCGTATATCATTTCTGTGTATTGTGAAGATTATGCTGGATATTATACTGTTATTCTGTTATTTCTAGCATTTCGTTTCTGTTCTGCATATTTTATATATCTGGTATCTTGCAGAAACTCCAGGAAGATGGTGGGGGACACACAAAGAGAACATCATAAACTAGGTGCAATGTCACACTTTGATGACAACACACTTTTCAGAACAAGTAGGAGGGTATGAAGTTTGATACATAGGTCAAAGTTGTCCGAAAGACCATGTGCGAAGTTGTGAGGAGGCCTGGAGTAGCATTCCTCAAGAGAAGTGGGTGCATAAATTCATTAACACCTTGGACACAACCCCTATCAATTGGTACCTTCAAGCAGAACTGCGCCTCACTACTACAAATTGGCAAGGTATGACTCAGAACTTTGTATCTACATTTGTATTTTAAAGTCAGTACCCTACAGTAGATAAATCATTACAAGTTGTAAGATAGAGGATCTTTGGGGAGGCACCTACCCGCCCTATTGAGCAAGAAGAGGACGAATGGATTGTGCCCCTTTATAAACTGCAAGGTTGTTACAAAATCAATGCTAATGAAGACGATGATCCTAGGAATGTGAACATTGCAGAAACAGAGGGACAGAGAGACATAGAAGGACTGGGAGTCAAACTACCTTTTATTGGACAGCCAATCAAAATCAAGAAAGTTAGCATTGGAACAGAGCAAGCACCCAAACTTGCAAACATTGGAGATTATTAGGATGATTCCACTATTGACAATTTCACTGAATTACTGCATGAATACCAGGACTTGTTTCTAACCAAGTTCATTGATATGAAGGAAATTAAAGGGCCCATGGGAGAGATGAAGATCCCGTTGAAACCAGATGCAAGGCCAGTCAAGCAGAGACCCTACAGATTGAATCCCAAATATAAGGAGAAAGTCAAAATTAAGTTAGACAAAATGTTGGAAGTAGGAATCATAGAACCTTTTGAAGAGTCAGAATGGATTAGCCCTATCGTGGTTCAAGATAATAAAAAAGGAAAGATCAGAATCTGTGTAGACTTGAGGAAAATGAATGATGCATATCTACATGACCCATTCCCTACATCATTTACTGAAGAAGTGCTAGATAATGTGGGAGGACAAGAAGTCTACTCCTTCACATATATGGATGACACTGGCATTGTTCAAGAGAGGCTCGCTCAGTTGGTCGAACTGGAGGAAGTCATATTTATTGCAGGATTCCATCAGCAAGTCCAGAATGAAAGAGAGAAGGCCTATCACAATAGACACATCAAGAAGAAAGTCTTTAAGAAAGGAGATATGGTATTGGTATACGGCAGTAAATTCATGAAGCATACAGGGAAGTTTAGGACACATTATCTTGGGCCATATGAGGTTGTTTATGTCACAGAAGGAGGAGCTGTGCAATTGAATAATTTGAATGCAGAATGGAAGGAAGGTTTGGTGAATGAGAGCCGGTTGAAATTGTACTATGACAACTCGTTGCCTCATAGCTCTCAATAAGAGCAGAAGGAGAAGGGTCTAGGTACCAGGTGCAATTGAAACTGGGTACCAGACACATAAAATACAGTCTACACACAATGGGGAAGGATAAAGAAGAAATCATAGACTATCTCGCGCAGTCTGAAGTCGAAGTGAAACAGAAGGTTCAGACATGCAGTGCCTCAGGATGAGTCACAAGTGAGTGTTGGGGGCCTATTGGCCCTTAGGTATGGATTAAGAAAGAAAGTAAAGAAAAAGGAAGAGAAAATATGAAATGCGAACTGCACGGAGGATAAATTGATTGAGAGGGGGTCGAAGTGGCCAAAGGAGCAGAAAGGAGCAAAGTACGGGAAAATGAGTCGTTGGACGAGAAGATCGAGGAGAATGGGTCAATCAAGGAAGATGGATCATGGACAACTCAGCAAGCAGGAAAATCCACCGATGGATGCTTTGGAGCACCTTGCGGGAAAGAAGGAAATATAGGTTGGTGAAGCTCAGAAAATGTGGATCAAGTTGACCTAGGGTTTTAGACACCTAGGGTTTTGGTATCTAGGATTTTGACACCTAGGTTTTGGCCTAAGGTTGTTGGTGAGTCATTATAATGTATAAATAAGAACCTAGATGAGAAAAGAGGGTTCGTTCCAAGTTTTTTGTTGGTTGAGAGTTCATTATTATTGTTGAGAGAGAAGTGTTGAGTGAGAGAGCCTTCTGGTATTGTAAGATCTTTAGCTGGGTGTGAAGATCAACCCTGCAGCTGGGTGAGCAGGGAGGGGAGATAAGAGGAGGAGAGAGATATCTACAAGCTAAGAGCGTAGATAGAATTGTATGTTTTTGTATAATATCAAGAAATGAAGTTCTATGGACGTAGCCCTAGGGAGAGGGTGAACCACATATACCTTGTTTTTCTGTGTGATTGATGGTGTGTTCTTTTCTTCTATTACTCTATTGATGCATTAGTATGTTAGATTTGGAATATAGCTACGCGAAGTAGATTTATGCTAGGTAAGAACAGTTAATATCTTTGCATTTTGTTACCTTGGATCCACTTGCAATCCCTTTGGTTGTAGACACTTGCGTCCTGCAACCCCTTATAGCTACTTAGGGTGAGAGTGCATCTACTTCACAGGTGTTATCGAAAGGGCTAGTAGTTAGGGCTTCTTGGTGTGTTGTTAGAGTTGAACCCTGGGTCTGCCTCTGTGCCAACAGAGGGTCATCGCTTCAGTATACCCTTCCCAAGGAAGCTGATCACCAACATCTAAGGGATAGGTGGACATAAGTGTGTAATATTCTGTTTCTTGATAACTCCCCTTGAATCCACTTTCACCCTCTTCACCCACATTGGAATCTTAATTATAATAACTCTCTCTTTCATTATATTCTATTGCAATAAACTCATCCTCTACACATACACATTTGAAACTAATTACAACATTTAACATAAACAAAAAACATAAAAAAATTAAAAAAAAACATATATATATATAAAACATAAACATAAATACACCAAAAAAAATAAAAAATTAATCAACGCATTTTATTGTCGTGATGTATTCCCTACATTCTTCAGTGTTGGATTATTAATGTGCAACCTATCTAAGAAAGTTGAATCCATAGAACAATTTTGAGCACATTCTCTCGATGATCTAATCACGGATTCATTTGATAATCTCCTCCTTTGACTAGATTGCCTTTGGTCACTACTAGTTTCCCCTCCCAAGTTCCTATGCCTTGCTGAGATATGGGTCCTTGACATCCTCAGAGTCTCAGTAAAAGAAGGGGTTCCTCTTACTCCTTCATTGGATAACCTAGAGCATTTGCGAGGTATTTTTGAAGACTCTTGTCTCGATATCTCACATTGATCTAGATATCCTTTGAAAATCCATGAATATGAAAGTTCATAAGGTATAAAAAAATAAAATGGAAATATAATTTATAAAACAACTTGAAGAAATTTAAGCATTTATAACAACTTCAAAGCATCAAAGACATATATTGAAAAACTAACAACTATTTTTTTTACTATGATGCTATATATAATGAACATGAAAATATTTAAATATAAAAAAAATGTAACATGTAGAAGATAATCTATATCTATGTGTAAATTGTAGAAGGTAATTTATAAGGTAATCTATACATATAACATGTAGAAGGTAATTTTTTTATAATGTTTATTAAAGAGTTATTTAAATTATTTAATATTCCTACAAAAGTGAACTTGTTGTGGTATATCTTGGATAAGGAGACTCATCATAGTAGTAAATCCATAGTAGAGCTTTCTCCATATTACATAGATCATGAGCTTCTACATAGCTAAGATAGTGTAACCAATATAGTACCATCTTCAATAAGAGTGAATAGCAACGGTAAACATACTCCATTCGTACTAGTAGATATCAATAATATGAACACCACTATTAGTATAGGCTATAACTATAACCCTTACCTATTTCACTCATTAAAGATCATGATTAGTAGTAAGAGCTTATATGTGTTTCTTGCTCATTGATTAGTACAAGTTCATTGCATCATGATCAATAAGGGTGATACAATCAAGTTCTCTTTGATTACCATTGTTTAGTGACTGATTCAATAAAGGTTAGTAATAGGTATAACTAATTAAGCTTGTACTTGATCAACCAATATGAATGGAATAGATACATGGAGAACATAGACATATCAAAATAAGGTATATGTGCATCCTAAACTAATCCTTATCATTACTAGTTAGGTCAGTGTTTCCAACTTTCATGAAATAGGTTGAGCTTACCCTATGTATTTCACCTAATTAAGGTGTGATTGTTATCCATATCCTTATGAGAAAAAGGTCACTAGTGTAATCACAACGTGCTTTGTAGATCATATGTGGTTTCATTTATCCATATATGCAATTACTAGAATACTTATATAGCTAACAAGGATAAGTAGATGTATTTACCATATTAGTTAGGTTAGTATTGTTTCCATTATACTAATAAGGGTATGCTTTCCGTAATAACAATCTTCATTGAATACACATAAAATGTAACAAATAGGATTTTATTACATATAACACCAGCTTAAGCAAAGATACATGGTTACTTACTATCATGTAACAATATAAGGTCATGATTTTTCAAGCTCGTAGTACTAATCCACTCTATCTTCTTATGTTACAATTTCCATATTAGGTTACTATGATTACACTATCTATGAGTAATAAGTATCATTACCCATGCTCTTTATTGGTACTAGTAAGATCAGCTTAGCTAACTTATGTACAGAGATTATGGAAATAAGGTAGAGCTTAATCAAAGAACACAACTATAATAGTAATCATTTGACACTACAGATTCATTAGTAATGATTACTATGATGATTACGTGAATAAGAAGAAGTAATACCAATAGCTAACGTGTTGCTAATATACTAAGTGTAATACAGGTGATTACTGATCTATATATCACAATGAATATTATGTAATACATCACGATGTATATCACTATTTTTCAAGAGAATTTCCATGGTTTGTCCTGCAAAATTCATGGATGGTAATGACAAGTGTAGTCAATTTCTTTTTCGCTAAACACTATAGATGGGAAGAGGGTGATGAATGTGAAAAATTGTATTCAACTATAAATTGGATTATAAAACCCAATGGGAGAACCATTATTTATACACCTTCTATATGCATTAATGATAAGGGAGAGGTGTTTAAGGTTATTTTTCACTATGTAGAAATCGAATCATATCAAGTGAGATGGGGAGTAAAATCTTCTCCTACTATGTATGAAAAAATTGAAAAATTAAGAAAAGGAGAATGGAAACAGCTAAAGAATATGTCAAATTTAGAGTTCCTTTTCAACGACTTGGAAAGTGCCCAAGTGAGGTAAATAATTTTATTTTTTTTATTTATTATATATTTCAACATCATAATGATGAATACATGAATGGTCATTGATTTTCAATTTTTTTATTTATTTTGTTGTTGTTTCTGGCTATGTGAAAAAGCCAATGTTTCAAGGAAAATTGATATGCTTGTATACCAGGAATTGTGAGGAGGTTACATGTTCCATACAGAATGCAATGGAGCACTTCAGGGACATCATTTACATTATTTATATTAGCTATAACTTCTCTATAATTGTCTTTACTCAAAATATTTCCAAGGATTATTCACTGAAAATATTTATTGAAAATACAACTGAGACAGAAGTGATGCCTTTGTCAAATTTTTCCATGCATGAAACTGTGAGATTTGCAATGCATCTTTATCATTTGGAAGAATAAATTAATGGAGTGGACGAAAGTGACAAGCAATTGTGTGAACTGAAAAGTCTTTTACATTTTGTTCAACTACGGTGGATCCATTACCTTCATGGACGAGGGGGGCAGAATGGTTGCAGCTTTCAGAGGACACATTTTTGAGTCGATTTTCCGAGGCAATAGGAAAGATAGAGCACAACGATTTATAAATTCAATGATGGAGGATTTTGAAGGAGGAAAAGAAATACACGATAAGAAACCCGGCGTCTCCGACAACCTTTTTAATAAGATGCAAACATTATCTGTTGCAGTTGAGCAAGAAAATGAGGATTTCTATTTCAATATCTTGATGGAGTACCTATATGAACATTTGGAAGTGGAACTTTATCAACTTTTGAAATTCAACAAGGTTGATCGCTTTCTTTGGTATCTATCCTAAATTTTCTGAATCATATTATTTTTTATTAACATAATCATTTTCTATTTCTTTTTTCCTAATAGGAGGGGAAAAAGTGGTCACGACGAAAAATACCTTGAAGTACAAAAAATTGGAGCAGTTTTCAGTTCGAATAGTTACCCATCCTAATAATACCCAGGCTATGCAAAAAACACCTTGAAGTGTAGACATTCTGGGAAGACTCTCCTACACCAGACTCTCAATGACCACCAATCTCTCATGCACCAAACTCTCAGCGACCGTGACCAACAACGACCATGGCCATGACCAACAATGACCAACCTCTCATGCACCAGAATCTCTGCAGTTCAAAAAAGGGTGGATTGACTGATGTGTGGGCAATATATAAAAACTTTTTCGACCGGAATTTTTTTTCGGACGAAAAAACCTTTCGGCCAAAATATGTTTTCGGCCGAACAATATTTCAGCCGAAACATTGGCACCGAATGAAAAACTTTGTCCCACTAGTAAGTTTTTAGCCGAACGAATCTTTCGGTCGAAACATCTTTTGGTCAAAAAGATGTTACTGAATGAAAAAAAAACGTCTGGCTAATGTGGTACACGAAAATCAAGGGCGTTGTCATGGTACCGTTCAATTTTATGTCTAAAGGCTCGACCTAAACATTGTTCGGCTGAAAAAAATAGACTTTCGGCCGAAATAAGTATTAGTTCGACCGAAAAAAAGTCTCTAGGAATTTTGGAGACCCGATTCTCACAAAAGTGTTACCCACCTTCATGATTTTACCCCTATACTATTTTATTTTATTCCATAATTGAGCAGAGAAACTGAGAGTGGGAAATTAGAGAGCATAATAGAGGGGGTCATTTTTTTTGTATCAGCCTAATAGGTGACATATCTCAGGTAAATCCATAGTGAGTGCCTTCTCCTTTGTACTTGCATTATTTCCATACCAGAGAAAAGAGAGTAGAGCAACCTCACTTTCTAGATGGATTTTCTAATGTAAGGATTTCCCAGAGAAAATATTTGTGTCATTTTGTGGATGGTGTGTGATTATATTTTATTGTTCTCTATTTTCCACATTTTATTTGTTTCATGCATAAGAAGAAAATTAGTAACTAAATATTTTGGAATCTAAAGGAATTTAACCTTCATAGTGTAGATTTGGATTTTTATTTATCAGATCTATTGTGACAAATTGTTCCAGTGGAATATCCAGGACAATTTACATATCATATTGGTATGAGAACAAGTTTTTTCTTTTCTATATTTGTGGGAAGTTGCAGTATCCAAGAATTATTTTAAAGAGAATTTGTAGAAACCCTATCCATGGAGGGAGAATCTATTCATAATAACCCTCAAGATCGAGTAGAAGAGATATTTGAGTGATTGGATGTGTAAGTTTTTGACATCAGTCGCAATATGAACCTCCCCATGGTGACTCTAGCAAGTAAGCTTGGACCGTTCATAGATGATGGAGGCTCTAACTTAGATATTGGATCGAAGGGGAAATTGGGAGATCGAGAAGACTCAAGAAAGGATTCATGGAAAGAATCGGAGAAAGATAAGTCGAGTTCGAGTGCCATGAAACCTTCACAATACTTATTCAAGATGGAAGTGAAAGTGGAAATAAATCTATACCAAGGTGAGATCGAATCATTAAAAATAAATCATTGGTTGCAACAACTAGAAGTTTATTTTAGCATTCACCATGTAGATGAAGAGTAGAATATTTCATTTGCTAGATTGAAGTTAGAGGGTCATGCTTTAAACTGGTGGGAAAGCCATACAGAAACACTTAGGATGGAGGGTGATATGCCAGTAACTAGGTGGGAGGAATTCAAAATCCTCATCAATTCCCAATTCTACTCTATCAGGTATGTAAATAACCAATGGATCTAGTGGCACTACTTCAGGAAGAGGCAGGGGAAGAGTGTATAGGAGTACACCACTAAGTTCAAAAAGATGGCCATCCTATTGGGTATCTCTCCCAAGAACCCATATGTACTCCTCAAGTATCTGAGGGGTTTACATAGTCATCTACAAAGTAGGTGATGCTCTTTAAGACAAGGATAGTGGTTGAGGCGTGCGTACATGAACAATACCTAGAGAACATAGGCCAAAATAAGGGAAAACCAAGTGGTTCAAAGTAGAAAGAGCATTAGAAAGCTTCTAAGGAGGGGAAGAAGAAGTGGAAAGGGAGAAAACATAAGAATAAAAAATCCATGACACATCAACGTAGAGATCCCAACAACCATTGTAGTCATTGAAACATTGATGGCCATACCAAGGGAAAATGTTGGAAACTGAATCCATAGATGAATATGAAGAACCACAAGAAGGACGGAAAGAAAAAAAAATATTTTGGCCATGGATTCAAGCAGTCAGGTTGAAAGTAGCTTTGATGTGGATGTAAATATTGTCTGCACATCTATGAAAAAGGAGGTGGATCTGATTAGCCTTGTTACACATTATTTTGGCCACCCTGGTGATGTTTCTACAAGAATGTGTTCAGGCTCTCAAAATAATCTTTTACATGAGAAAAGTGATTGGTTTCCTCCTCTCCAAAAATTGTTTTTAGAAGGACGTTGTAGGCTAGGTATAATACACACTGCAGAAATGCCTGATTTCCGCAGGCTATCCTAAACCTGGCTTGTGGAGTTTTTGTAGGATGCTTTATAGATAGGGTGCAGTGGCATTTGAAGACTAAGAAAAGGATGAAGTTCACGAAGGTTCTAGAAGGGAATCTTCTAGAATATGAGGTGGCATCTGTATGGTTGGGATCCTACTCACTTCTTTGATTTGGTGGGATCATCCTAATCTCTTTAACCATCTCTCCTTCTCCTATATAATGATGGGTTTCTCATGGAAAAGGTTAAGAAAGAAGAAGCAAGATTAAGCAAGGAATTAATGAAGGAATAGGCTGAGAATTGTGTGATGGATTCTATTTCAATTGATTCTTGAGGTATCCATTTGTCCATCAAGATATTATAGATATTCTTCATGGAAGTTTGCAAGTGTGTGTGTTGGAGCAAAGGGCCACTAAAAGGGAACCTTGCAACATCAAGGAGGTTTGGTTGTATCTTCCACTTTTACATTATATAATACGGTGGCATGTTTCTTTCCCATAAAATCATTCTTATTTTATTACATGACTCCTTGATCACATGTTTAAGTTTTCATTGAATATACTATTGTCTCTTTCACTTTGGTTGGTTTGTGTCATTACAGATATAATATCACAAGAGCACTAGAGTGGAGCAAGGACAACAAAGATATAAGGAAGCGATATTCAAAGGTATGTCTCTCATCTCTTCTTTGATAGTAAATTTTATGATTATAACTTAGGGAAATAACCATGTCCTGTCTTGTTTTGTTCTAGATCTAGGTGGATCTAGGGAGATTAGTTTATGTCTGCATTTACCGATTTATCCAATAACAAAATTGGCGACTCCACTTGGGATATGACTTGTTTGTGGTTTTTTTGCTGTCCATTTGATTTTAGCCTACCTATTTTCATTGTAATCCAGTCTTTGAGTCTGTGGGGGATCCATTCAGACTCTCTAGATTTAAATGTTCATTTAGACTCTTTGTCCTTTTTCCAATTTTCTCTTTTTTACAGACATATCCACACTATATCCCATATATAGCCTATGGAAACCTATAATCGCCGCACCTTGATTGTTTAGACTAGTGCGGACTTTCCGCAACCTGCCCATATCCAACCTGCGAAAACCATTAATCGTCGCATTGTACCCTGTTGTTGGGCTACGACGTTGCCTGTAATTTTTTTTGGATTGAGTCTTTTTGTCTTTTGATACCTAGTTTTGCATTGATAACCTGGGAGGAGCTTTTCATGCTAGTATCTGACTATTTTTTTAGTTTAAGACTTGTTGTTGATTGGTTTTCGGAGATCGAAAACCCTTCTTTGTCATTTTACAAGTTTTAGTTTATGATTTTTATCAACAAGGATATAATCTCTAATTTTGGATATGAGTGATTGATTGATAAAAGTCTTTGATTGGATTTCAGGTTTTGGATTGATTACATTTTCTGGATTGCTTGTTGATTGGGAAGTCATTTTCATTTGCATTTAGTGAAACATCTTCTTGTCATCTTTATTTTTATCTTCATTGAAAGTTTGATTTGGGTATTTGTTGAGTGAATCTTTTTTCTTTGATTACTTGTCCTTTCTTCATTATACCCCTGATTTGGTTTTGGAAAGGAAGAATTAAAGTCATTTATTGTTTTTAAGTAATCAATCATAAGAATTTTTTTTGCATTCAAATATTTTTTTTTTACAAGAGAACAAATTGAGAAATTTCATTGCTTATGATTGTTTGAAATCGTGTTCATTCCGAAAAAAAAAAAAATTACATTTTATAGCCTTCGTGTTTCCAGAAAATACTTTCTCCCTGCTGTAATTAGAGTTCATTGAACTGAAATATTGCATTGTTCATCTCTTCTTTCATATTATTGGGTGAAGTTCTCATACAACATCAAATTCATCTCCATCTCCCTCTTGTGTAAACAACAACCTCTAAAACACTGTGTAATTATAAAATTTAATTAGTAACTTTTTCTCTAGGGTTCTTTTACACCAACATTAGCTAGGCTAGTGCTTTGGAATAGGTTGTGAGGCACACTCTCCAAAGGATAAAACAGACTGTAGTATCTTGTGATAGGGAGTGTTCAAATCCATTGGCAACATTTTGTCCTGGGAAACCCTTCTCACACAAGGGTCAAACCTAAGTTCGCATTAAGGCTGGTAGAGTTACTCACCCTGCTTTGTTTGTCTTAGTGTAAAGATTGTGTGTATAGGGGGGTCACTTGAAGGTATACCCATAATTATGAGTGGAATCCTTTCGAGTTGATTTCAGGCTAGATACCCTGCCCTTACGCGTGGATCAGACTGTCGATTGTTTCCCCAGGCATCATTGTTGTTCTTGGTAACCTTAGTAGCCTATCTCTTTAGGGTCTTACATGAGGTGACTGTGGAGGGGTAGGTCTTCATGATACCTGGAATCGACGTTGGTCAGACTCACTCGGGCTCCTTGAAGGGTATACCCATGATTATTTGTGGGAGCTTTCACCAGGGTGTATGTCCGTTAAGCAGGTTGTCAACGTAACTTTTCCACCTGCTCTATCCTAGCTGTTTCTTGTCTTAACTTCGCAACATTTGATTTTATCAACCACTAGTGACTTCGAAATAAGAAGGTTTGTTTGCTTGCTTTGATTTATATATTTTATTAGTGAGTGTTGTTTGTTTCTGTAGTTGGCCATATATGTTTTCAGTAAAAATTTTGGTTCGGCCAACATTGACCCTCCATGCTGCTCATGTAGGATGAAAGGGCTAACCCCGGAAGATATAGAAGTTTATCACCATTTTCCTACTAATCCACTAGAGGGCTCTCCTCAATAGAGCGAGGTCTAGGACACCGTAACTTCACAAGTGGAAAGAATAGACTCTTTAGAAAATTTCTGAATTATTTATGATTCTCTAGAGTCTTTCTGAATACCTCTTGGATATGAGAGACATATTCTCCGACTAAATTCATCTAGATATCTTGTTGTTGAAACTTCTGGAATATCGATCGGACCCCTTACAGACCTTGGAGGCGAGAATCCCCTTTTTACTACTGACATATTTGGATCCCCACATCGCATGGTGTGAGACCTTTACTACAACTTAGGGGTGGGCCCTTATTCACCTATCATCTCATAACTTCCTGAAATGTCTATTACCTACACGATACCTCTAGATCATTTTTTCTGGTACAACTAGCAATATCCCCATTGTTTCAGACACACAGTCAGTTGGTCCTAGATCGACTATTTATCTCCAGATGGCCCATTCTACTATGGTCCCACACGCTATGACTATTCCTACCAGGAATGTGGTGTTTAACCAAGCTCCCATTGGTACACCACTTTCGTCTAGACCTATCCCGTCACTTCCTCCTGGTTATTAATCTTTGAATCCTTCCACTGTCATCCCTACCCAGGTTCCATCCAAATTTTCTGGACTTTTCCTTCCACCTGGGTACAATGTTGCTGCCTGTTTTGTTCCTACACCATCCCAGGTCCTCTCCAGAGGGTCTTATCCACCTTTTCTTGGGGGATCTGGCCCTAGTGGATCTATTCCAATTAGCAACACCCATCTTCCATTCACTTCTAATTACCTAATTCCCGTTGGAGGCCAATCTCACACCAGGGGAAACCTCAATTTGGGGTTCAACCTCAGTCTGGGGCACCACTAAACGTTGGGAGGAAACCTCCACTTGGAGGACAACCTCAGGGTGGACTCTATAACCCATTGTATGGACAAAACACACCAGGATCACTAGCCCAACTTTGGAACCTTCTTGCCCAAGGAGATCCATAATCATCTGGGGGGAAATAGCCTCAAGTCAACTCTTTTGTACCCCCTCACTCAGGCCAGCCATATCCTAGTTCTTTGAATCCCACTTGGGGTCCACACGTTCACTCTAATGTCCCTTTTCAAGTGAAAATTTCCAACCAACCCAACCCTATGGGCTACATGCCTCCACATCCACATCTGAATCTGTCAGGACCTTCGACTTACATGCAAACTGCATATAGTCCTACTGGTATACCAATGGGACTTCCTCCACAAAGTCACCAGTATCTTCACGTGAATAGACAGTTGCCTTTTTTAGCCACTTTGGATTTACCCAACTTGTCTAGAATCTTGAATGATCCTATATTACATTCTCCCCATTGGCCCGTTATACTAGTCAAGTTACCGTCCAACATTCCCAAATTTGACGGTACACTGGGAGAAGACCCAAACAATCATGTTATGACTTTTCACCTTTGGTGTTCATCCAACTCTTTGATGGACGACTCCATTCGGTTACGACTCTTCCAACAAACTCTTACGGGTCTGATTGCAAAGTGGTACATAGAATTACTGCGAGGCTTCTTTAACGACTTCAATACCCCAGCCATGGGTTTTCTCACACATTACCAACTGTCAATCCGCTACGAGACAGGAACTGAGATTTTGAGTTTCTTTAAGAAATCTTCTTCCACTCACATTTCCAATCACATTCATGAGTGGAGACGGAGGAGATGCTTGATCAAACTCGACCTTCCTGATTAGTTATTGGCTGAATGGTTCACCAAATCATTCATGAATAAAATCTCTCTTGATATTGCCATGGGTGGAGTTGTCACTGAAGAGCAAGTGATCAGTCATGCTTAGTAACTAGATCTTGTTTATTTGCAAACAGGAACTCTTTACGACTTTCTCCTTGATGCTCCTCGTCCTTCTACCATCACTACCTCAACGACCCCAACAACTTCTCGTGCTACTAATGGTGTGATTAACACTTTCCATGCTAACGCTAAATCCACGTTGGCCACTCACACCAATCCCAAATATGCTGCTTCTAATGTTCAAAATGCTTTGACTCCCACTCCTTCCATCGACAAAACTTCTGAGGTCAACTCCGTTCAATCTACCCCTATCGGCAAAAATAAATCTAAAAAAGGAAAGGGTAGAAATAAGGAGGATAAAAATAATAATCCACAATCCGACAAAGACAAAATGCAACCTACTGATGATAAGGATAAGCGTAAACCTTGATATCCTTTCCTTATCTATGGTGACGATCACTACACGAAATATTGTCCAAGACATGCCGAGGTCACTAAGTTCCTTCAAGGGATAGGGAAACCTCACACACCTGTCGTTTTGTCACAACCTTTCCCTTCTCAATAGCAGGCCTAATTGGTCATTCATGACCAACCCTCTCCTTCCACCACTTCATATTTATTTATGTGTACTGGTGATTCAAGAAAGAACGACGTTTCCATCGCCACTCGGGCCAAAGATTACTCTCCCTCAAAGGAGAAAATTGATGATATACAACCTTCATTGGTGCAACCGCATCCCTCAACTTCACCTCCCAACAGTCCTCTTCATCTCGAACGATCGGGTCTCGATACAGTTCTCCGCACCCCTCCAAAGGGCATTGTTCAAAATTTTTCCTTTAATCCTCATGAGCGTGCTGCTCAAAACTACAGTATTGTAGAAGACCTTGCACAAGCACCCTCTGTGATGTAAACTCATGAAGTCCTTCAAAGCTATCCCACTCAATGGAAGGCACTGTTAAAGGCCATTGGTGGAATTGACCCCATAGATATGAATTTGATAATCTTTGACCTGGAAGATCACATTCCAAGGCTACCTCCTCAGTTAGCATTTCAGATCCAAGTTGTCATAGAGAACAATAATATCTGTAGAACTGTTATTGATGAGGGTGCCTTGACATTCGTTACGTATTCTACCTGTTGGAAATCCATTGGTTCTCCTCCCCTCACCGAATCACACAATACACTTAAGGCCTTAAATGGTTCTAGTTTTAAACCCTATGGTGTTCTTCCCTTGTTGTCTATTACATTGGAAGGAAAATTGGTCAATGTCGAGGTCAAGGTCTTTGATGTGCCTCTTGAATATAACCTCTTACTTGGTCATAGCTAGATTGATTCTATGTGTGCAGTTGTCTCTACACTTTTCCATGTGTTATTTTCCCACACCAAGGAAAGGTCGCCATTGTTGACCAACTGGCCTTTTTTAACTCTGATTCTCGTACTAGCAACGTACCATTTATCTTGAAGACACCTCCCAGGTATGAGAATGTTGGTGTGGGTCTTCTAAAAGATTCAACTTTGATGGGTACTTTCCTAACCCCACCACCTGATATTCCACCTCATTTTGTTGCCTCAATCAATATGATTTCCACCTCCATTCGCGAAACCCTCGCGTCTCATGACCCATTGATAGTACCTGACCCTGGTGATTATCTTTGCTATGGTGAACAAATTCCCTTAAGTCTGGTTGAATCCACTTATCAATTCATTCAATTGACAACCCCTTCCACTCCCTCTCTTGGTGATTCATCTGCCGATCCTTTTCACGTCATCTTTCCTACGGATGAAATGATCATGTCAGTTATGTCCATGGAAGACACCCCATGGGACAATGGACATCATCATTCCATTCTCTTCCTTGAACAACACACCATAGAGAGTTACCAATGGATTTTGACTCCGTTGACCGTTGTTGTCATTTCCTTTGTTCCTGAGTCAACACACAATGTGCTTTATGAAGGGAACTTGAGTAACATTTCACCCATCGTTCCTCTTGACATATCCATTAAACTTGGAGTCGTCGAAAATGTTCACATCGGAGCCGCATGTTCCAATGATGAAGTCGTCACTTATAAATCCATTTTTCAAGAATTTCGTGATGTTTTCTCTTGGAGCTATGAAGAGATTTCAAGTATTGATCCTGATATCATTGTGCATGAAATTAAGACCTACCCAGATGCTAAACCTGTTCAGTATATAATTCGCATAGTCCACCCTCGTAAAGTCATCGCTATCAAGCTTGAAGTTGAAAAACTTCTTAAGGATGGCTTATCTATCCTGTGGCCTTAACCGATTGGGTATCCAATCTAGTTCCAGTAAATAAAAAACAAGGCACGATCCATGTATGTGTCGATTATAGGGATATCAATAAATCTTGTCCTAAGGACAATTATCCAACCCCCTTCATCAACCAGATAGTCGACAATTGCGTTGGGAGTGAAATCTTCTCTTTAATGGACGGTTTCTCCAGCTATAATCAGATTAACATTTTTCCTGTGGATCAACACAAAACTACTTTCATTTGTCCTTGGGGTGCCTTTGCCTATCGAAAACTACCTTTTGGTTTAAAGAATGTTGGCGCAACTTTTCAGTGTGCCATGTCTTATGATTTTCACGATATCAAGCACATCGTACAATCGTATCTTGATGATCTACCGGCCCATTCCATGCATCACCAAGATCACCCGACCCTTATCTGTGTCATTTTCCTTCACTGTCGTTACTATCGTATACGTTTAAACCCACACAAATGTGTTTTTTGTGTGGAGTCTGGCTGACTTCTGGGTTTTATTGTGTCACTTCATGGAATTAGGGTGGACCCTTTGAAGGTAGAGACTATCCTTAATCTACCTCCTCCTTCCACATTACACCAACTCCAAAGTTTGCAAAGGAAGGAAATTTTTTTGCATTGATTCATTCCAAATTACATTGAGTTAACACTAGGATCTACTCGACTGTTGAAGAAGGGTTACAAATTCGTATGGGACGAGACTACCAACAAAGAATTCAAATCTTTGAAACTTTCCTTAACCCGTACACCACTGCTTTTCCCACCAAATTATAGTCAAGACTATTTCCTCTAACTAGTTGCTTCAGACTCTACCATTTCCATGGTTTTAGTCGAAGAAGATGATTCTCACAATGAACATGTAATTTATAATTTGAGTCGGAGTCTCACGACTACCAAAGCCAAATACATACATGTGGAAAAACTGGCCTTGGCAACTGTCCAAGCTGTCCAACGTTTTAGTCCCTATATCCTATTACGCAGAACCACTATTATTTCCGATTGCAATCCTATGCAGCATATCATTATGTGCCAATTTCTAGGGGGAAAGTACTCCAAATGGATAGTGATTCTCCAGGATTTCGACTTAGAGTTTGAACACACTAATTCTAATAAATCATTGGTTTTTGTCGAACTGATATGTGACCTTCCCTCCACTGAGACAAAAAATGTGGCAGATGATTCCTTGCCTGATAAATCCTTTTTTCTAATCAGTTCTGATGACGCTTGGTATGGATATATTATCATCTATCTCCAGACTCAAAATTTATGGCCCGACCTTTCTAGCACAGACCGTCATTGTATACAGTATCCAGCCTGTTAATACATAATCCTCGGTGACACTATTTATCGTTGTGGTGTTGACTCTATTTTCCAACGCTACCTCACCTACAATGATCCTGACAAAGCTTTGAATGGATTCCACTCTGGAGAATGTGGTGGTCATATGTTTGGGTATGCCACTCCCCAAAATATCTTACAAGTAGGGTACTTCTGGCCTTCTTTGTTTAAAGACTGTATAACTGTCATCCAGAAGTGCCATGCTTGTCAAACATACAATAACAAGGTAATATCTCATCCCACTCCTTTACACCCTATAGTTTCCATTGGTCCTTTCACAAAATGGGGCATTGACTTCATGAAATATAACCCTCACTCAGTCGAGGGTCATGGATACATCATTGTAGTTGTGGATTATTTAACTAAATGGGCCAAGGCGATGCCTACATTCGATAATACCAGAAAAACTTCAGCCTTGTTCATATTCAATCATATCATCACTCGATTTGAAATCCTGCAAGCTATTGTCACTGATCACGGTAGCCATTTTTGAAATTTCATGATGTCTGAGCTTACAGAAAAGTTGGGTCTTCGGCATGAAAACTCAACCCCCTACTACCCACAGGCCAATGGCCAGGCTGAAGCTATAAACAAATTTCATATCACTATGCTTCGACGGATAATAGGAATTCACAAAAAAAGTTGGCACATGATGTTGTTTTCAACATTGTGGGCCTATCGGACATATATGAAGTATGCCATGGGATTTACGCCTTTTCAATTAGGGTATGGTATCGAGGTTTTCTTTCTGATTGAATGTGAGATACCATCTTTGAAGCTATTCGTTGAACTTCTCTCAAACACCTCTGTTGAAGAAAAACGTCTATTGTATCTGATGTAATTAGATGAAACTCATCGTGATGCCACCCTAGTTAATGAAACTCAAAAAAAATACGTCAAATCCCAATACGACAAGCATGTCAAGCCACATGTTTTCTCTAGAGGTGATCTAGTTCTCCTCTATGAATAAGATCGTGATTTACTAGGGGCTGAAAAATTTGAGGTTATGTGGCGAGGCCCTTATATCGTCAAACGAGTGTTGGAGAAAGGAGCCTATGAGTTAGTGGATTATGATGGAATTTCTTTGAGTGAACCCATAAATGGGCTTTACTTGAAGAAGTACTATGCTTAGGTTATATTTGCATGAGTGCTTGTATTTTTACTGTATCATGCTCTTGTGTGTTACTGTTGTGTGCTTTTTCATTATTTAGTTTCGACTCCCAACTACTTACCTTGCGTTGTGCTTGGTTTCCAAATGTTGGTGTCTTCACTACCCTACATTGGCTTTGCCGATGGCACTAGTTGTAGTACTCAGAACTTAGCATCTATTGCTTCGGCAATCCACACACCTACGAATGAATTAATCAGTCTACACGGTGTTTGTATTAGTCGTGCAACTAACAATATCGTGGAATATAGTGCAGTCATCGAATTGTTGACCGACGCTATTTCACTTGGAATCTCACACCTTGTTGTATGACTCGATTCACATCTAGTAGTACTACGGTTGAGTAATGTCTATGCTATCTAAAGTCCTACTTTTTTAAGGGTATATTTACGAACTCGCCTCTTGGAATGTCATTTTGATTATATTGAATATCAACACATTCCTAGATGTCTAAATACATTAATAGATGCATTATATAATTATGTGTTAGATAGACATTTGAGACATTTATAAATCCAATCACATTTTGTATATAAAGCAAGTAAGCCGGTAGAAGCCTCATGTATATATAACAATAAAAGTTTTTGCAAAAACGTGTTTTTGTCCGAAGACCAAAATATCAAAATGTGAATCACATGGCTTCATATAAAAAATAGCATCAAGGATGTTGCTCATGATAACACACAACTTCCCGTGCCACCCTATGGAGCATCCGACTAAGAGAACTAGATACACCGTGCGGTGCTGATAACGTCTCAGGATCTCATCGATAGAGATATTAGGGACATCCACTATCAACCCCTCCAGGTTCTGCTCTATCACCTCGTAGTCACCAACATCCCATCCTGCTACCTCGGCTACTTCCCCTCATCTCTGGATGGGGGATGTACTTGGAGGCTAGTGCAGTCCTACATCTGCATTGTCAAAAGAGCTTTTGATTAGTCATGGGATTAAAAACATAAAAAACATTTCATATTTCAAAATTTACAAAAACATTATAAAAACAAAAATGTGCTTCTTACCTAAGTTCCCCCACTGAGAATATTCAGGCAGAACCAAGTCTGGGTCACTTTTAAAATCCAACCCGGCATATGCATAATCATCTACCATCAGTAGCTAAGGCCTCAACCAATCAAAGAACACATCATTATATTTGAATATAGGGCCCGCCACGTGTTGCTCCATGAGGTCACACCATTTTTTCATCCTTGGATCCCATGTGGAACTTTCGCAGGTGAACCGAAGGCCACCTGAAGAAACCTATGGTTTCTATAGGGCCTGATATATGCCACCTGCGGCAGCCCCCATGCACACCCACCAGCCTAAAATCCAACTGAAAAAACTATTTTAAACCAGTAAACATAAAAATAAATCCATGGAAAATAAAGAGGACGAGAAGATTACATCTTTAGCGGAAGTCATTCGTCGAATGGTTGCTCGTGCCTCCCGCAATCGACAGAGGAATTTTGAGGTAAAAAAGGGTTTTTTGGACAAGTTTTGGGTAAAATGACAATGAAATGGTAAAAATGGGTTTTCACCTATATTTATTCACTTTTTACTTTTTCATTGATATTTTATGTTATTTTATTCATTTTATCTAAATCCTAATGTTCTTATGGTATTGTGAGTGTTGTAATTTTTTTGCAGATGAATGATCTAGGAGCCTGAATGATGGAATACAAATACTTTTCTTAATTTGTTTTTACGTTTGTCACATGTACGAAATACTTTTTAGGTTTTTCAGGAAAAACCTCGAGCTCAGTCTTTGTTCATTCTCGTGCTCGTAAATCAATGAGAATGCAACCAAGTATACTTTTGTCATGTTTTCGTACTCATCATGGTAACACGAAAAATGAAACTCATGGAGTATCCTTTAATATATTTTCACTTTCCATAAAAATGAAAAGATTGTCGAGCGACCTTGTTCTTATCATGCTCGTAAAATTATTTGAAGAAAACGTTCGATGGGCGGTAGGTTATCACTTTTTCAGTCTCATCGAACTAATTTATGAAAAAAGGAACTGAGAGAGTTCTCTTTAAGTTTTTTTCAGACTCTCTAAACATGAAAAACCCCTGAGTTTTCTCTCTTTGGACTTGTTAAACAAACATCAAAAGACCCATATGGGACTGAACCACTCCTTCTTAGGGTTCGTTAAACATACTCTGAGGGACTCATCTGAAGGATGAGCTTACATCAACAAGCATATGTTATCCTCCTCAATCTTGCATAAAAATAAAGAGGTACTCACCAGAAATGATGGGGGGAATTTTGGGAAAGAAATGTGTCTTTGTATTTGTGTTAGTGGTAGTAATAGTCTCTCTTGAAACTGACACCTCCTTTATCATTATATCTAAGTTAGGAAATCTGTTTGTCTCTCGTCTAGCCTTCTACAAATTCATATATTGGGTCATCCTTGAGTCAATTCTACCAAGACCATTTTCGTGTCATTCATATGTTCAAGAGAAGTCCAAAAAATCCCTCTATCGAGTTGGCCATCTGCATTTGTCAATTCCTACCATGTCGGCCTTCTCTGTGTCAGTTTCAAATCATTTTCATAGTTTGATCAACCCTAAATATCTTACTTATTTCTCATATGGGGGATACATCAAGGCCCTCCTATGATGAGTCTTTTCCTATCAACTTCAACTCATCATCCAGGAACAAGACTTAGAAATCATTTAGTACCTTATATCTTGCATGCCTCAATGGCAGGTTTCTTCACTTTCGACAATGGATTCACATCATTGGTCCCTGATCAAGAGATTCCATCGAGTGTTCAACTTCAGCTCATTTATTCACATTCGTTGGAATGTACTAAGGTACCTTGGGAGTCATTGACATCAATGGTGATTTCCCTCGCACTTGTTAACGGTTTTCATCAATGGCGAGTAATCAAATGGTTTCTACCATGTTCGAATTCAACACCTGTAATCGCATGGCTATATTTGTACTTACGGGAGACAAGATTGAAGACCCTGGATCTCATCATATTGGTCTAGGTTGCGATGGAGTATTTATGATTTGTATTGACACATAGATCCACTTTATATGTCTCGTGACTATGTCCGAATTTGATTTTTTCTAGTACATAGATCCACAGGGTATTCCTGGTGGCTATGTATCATCTTGATGACATGGATCCATGGTGTATGATTGGTGACCATGACTAACATTTATGATTTAAATCACTTGTATTCTGAGCATGGGAATGCCTACCTCATAAATGGTATAATATTGTGCAGATGCTTGATAGTTTGCAGGTTCCTGATTGGTGCACTCCTTGTTCCCAACACAAACACATATTTTAAAAAGCATTTCGATTGTCATGGGTTCCATACTCATACTTTGGGGGGAATTCTGTTACACATTATTTTTGAAAGATTGGTTGATGTCATTGATGTCAACCCAAGTCATTGGTTTTGGACCACAAGATTGATGAAGGCATTTGTACATGAAGGAAAATGTACATGCAGAAACAAAACCCATGGATGGATAGTATACATCATGTTGTTTCCAGTGGTAGGTGGCATGTCACATGTATCCTCATGGTTGAGGAGAAACAAATTTTTGAAGATGACAAAGTGAATTGAAGAAGGAAGTACATGTAGGCCCTGAAGATAATTAAAGAAAAGAATTACAAAATAAGAAAGTATCAGGTCAGCCCTAATGTTAAAAGGAAGTGACATAAATATTATAAATACATATCATTATACATTCATTTGAAACATAAGTCGAATTTTAGAGGAAAACAAAAGTAAAGAAGGTCATATTTCAAGGGAGGATGAAGTTTTTTGGTGATGTGTTCTAAGGTATATTATTTACAGGTCATCTTACCATTTTTGCTGTAACTGTTTTTCTAGAACGATTCAGATGGTGAAATTGCTATGGTATTTAGAATACATATCAAGGTACATGTCGTAAAAGTTTCATCTCTTGATTCACTATAATTATGGAGATACACTCTGTGGAAGATAGGGTTTTTAACCAGTCCTGAAGCTAGTCAATAAACATGTGTTCCGGGTAAAATAGTCATAACTTCTTCATAGAGCATCCAAATGAAGTGGGACCAATTTCATTGGAAATAATACGAAATTTATTTTCTTGTGTGCATGTTTTAGAATCGGATTTTAAATATTGAGCGTGGGGCATTCTGTACAAGTTCACTCTCCTGAATAAACCAGAATTGAATAAAGTCTACCATTCTTTCTATAACTTCTTTTTGGGGAGGATACAAGGAGTGAAACTTTCAGGAGTTTCAGAGAATACATTGAGTAATATTATCTAAATTATCATAGTATTCCAAGAATTGAAGAAATACAGAATTTGAAGAAGTCTCAGGAAGCATTATCATGCTCTATGTGATGGTTGGTTAATGGTGATGATTTAATGTAAAGTTTTATTATTTCTCATGTATTCTTGGGTGGAAGGAAGGGGAAAGGATAGAGAGGTCAACCCTCTCTTGATATTGGATGATTGTATCTTCCTCTTGTAGGTTTATCCCTCCCTTTATATTTGGAAGTTGTAGCTACCTTTGGAGGTCATTACTTCCCTTAAACAATAACTAATTATTATTTCTCATATATTGTGCATGGTGTATTATGGTGTATTGGTGTAACTCTTATACTATTGTTCATTTATCATTGGATATAATTTAATGGTTGAAGTATAAGTTGAAAATGTTTTTAAATTGTACTTGATACTGATTCACCCCCCTCTCAGTATCAACAATTGGTATCAGAGTGAGTTACCTTTAGTATAGTTTAAATACTGGAAGGAACATCCTAAGAAGAAATGGAAGACAAAATTCCAAATGGGATTCCAACATTTGATGGAACCAATTTTGAATACTGGAGTGATATAATGGAAACTTACTTGAAAGCTCTTAGGGTAGATGTTTGGTTCTCAGTTGCTTTAGGATACAATGCTTTGAAGAAACCAAAGACTACAGCTCAGAAGGAAGCAAAAAGGAACAACAAATTGGCAATAGATACCATCCTAGATGGATTGACAGATTCAGTGAAATCCAAGGTGGGATCATGTGCATCATCAAAAGAGCTTTGGGACAAGCTACAAGACCTTTATGCAAGGGAAGAAGCAGAAGAAGAAGAAGAAGAAGTTGAAGCAAATCAAAACATCTCATATTTCAAAGAAGCAAATAGAGGTCGATTATTTTGCTTTAATTGTGAAGGAGTAGGACATGTTGAATTTGAATGTCCTCATCCAAGGATTGAAAAAAATGACACTGAAGAAGAAAAGTCCAATGAAGAAGAAGAAAATCATGAAGCAGAAATTATTCAACAAGAAGATGAGAATCTTAAAAAATTGAAGCATGTTGAGGTTGAAAATATCAAGCTCAAAGACACGCATAGAAAACTAAGAAGTGAATTGGGTAGTTTTTAAAAGACATTTGTAAGCTTTAAGAAACAATTAGAATACTTTGAGAAACTAAGAGAAGAAAACATTTCCTTGAAAACTTTACTCGGAGAAGAAAGAAGAATAGGAGAAGAAAGGAATGTCCAAATGATGAAGAAAGAAGAAGATTGTGAGAAACTTGAACAAGAAGTTGTCTCATTGAGGAAGAGCTTAAGAAACTCTCAAGTGCCAAAAGACGTAACACATCTTGGATGCATGGGTGAAACTTCATACAAAGAATATGCAAATACCAACAAGAAGGTTGAAGAAAGAGTTACACAGACAGTTGATGAGAAGTGGACCAGGATACCAAAAAGAAGGAATGATTAAAAAAGAGATGAATATCCAAGAAGACCGCCTACCTTCAAGAATCAAAGAAGCTTCAATCAATATGAAGGAAACTACAGAAGAGTAGATCATGAACCCATATAGACTACATCACAAAGAAGGCCACTTACTCCAAGGTATCAAAATTTCTTTCTTGGTCATTGTTATACTTGCAAAAATTTTGGACATAAAGAAATTAATTGTAGAATCAATGAAAGGAACAAATACACAAGAAACATGAATGGTGTAAATAGAAGATATGGAAATAATCGTGGATTTGTCAACATAAGTTATAATTCATTTTCCCCATTGATGGACA
>JZKD02S1888335.1:91097-103143 GCA_000966675.3 Picea glauca | reverse complement strand
GCCACACAAAAGGATTCCAAGGAAGAAAAAGTCCCAAAGACCAAAAATAAGGATGAAGTATTATTGAGTGCCACATGTTTAGGGGGAGCAGCCCCAAAGAAGAGAGTTACCTTTTACCATTAAACTCAGGGGGAGAAGCCCTACCCTTTTCCATTGATGTCAAAGGGGGATAGAAATTGGGATCATGATGAAAGGGGGAGCATGAGTGTTGCCATCAATGACAAAGGGGGAGATTGTTGAAAGATTGGTTGTTTTCATTGATGTCAACCCTAGTCATTGGTTTTGGACCACAAGATTGATGAAGGTATTTGGACATGAAGGACAATGTACATGCAGAAAAAAAAACCCATGGATGGATAGTATACATCATGTTTTTTCTAGTGGTAGGTGGCACGTCACGTGGATCCTCATGGTTGAGGAGAAATGAATTTTTGAAGATGACAAAGTGAATTGAAGAAGGAAGTACATGTAGGCCCTAAAGATAATTAAAGAAAAGAATTACAAAATAAGAAAGTGTCAGGTCGGCCCTAATGTTAAAAGGAAGTGATATAAATGGTATAAATACATATCATTATACATTCATTTGAAATACAAGTCGAACTTCAGAGGAAATCATAAGTAAGGAAGGTTGGATTTCAAAGGAGGATGAAGTATTTTGGTGATGTGTTCTAAGGTATGTCATTTACAGGTCATCTTACCATTTTTGCTATAACTATTTTCCTAGAATGATTCAGATGGTGAAATTGCTATGGTATTGAGAATACATATCAAGGTACCTGTGGTAAAAGTTCCAGCTCTTGATTCCCTATAATTACGGAGATACGCTCTGTGGAAGATAGGGTTTTTGACTAGTCCTGTAGCTAGTCAATAAACATGTGTTTTGGGTAAAATAGTCATAACTTCTTCATATAGAATCCAAATGAAGTGGGACCAATTTCATTGGAAATATTACAGACTTTAGTTTCTTGTGTGTGAGTTTCAGAATATGATGTTAGCATGGGGTATTCTGTACAAGTTCACTCTCCTGAATAAACCAGAATTGAATAAAGTCTACCATTATTTCTATAATTTCTTTTTAGGTAGGATTCAAGGAGTGAAACTTGCAGGATTTTTAGAGAATACATTCAGTAATATTATCTATAGGATCAGATTATTCCAAGAATTGAATAATTACATAAGTTGAAGAAGTCTCAGGAAGCATTATCAGGCTCTATGTGATGGCTGGTTAATGGTGATGATTTAATGTAAAGTTTGATTATTTCTCATGTATTCTTGGGTGAAAGGAAGGGGCAAGGATAGAGAGGTAAACCCTCTTTTGATATTGGATTATTGTATCTTCCTCTTGGATTTTTATCCCTCCCTTTATATTTGGAAGTTGTAGCTACCTTTGGAAGTCATTACTTCCCTTGAACAATAATTATTGATTATTTCTCATATATTGTGCATGGTGTATTGTGGTGTATTAGTGTAACTCTTATACTATTGTTCATTTATCATTGGATATAATTGAATTATTTAAGTATACGTTGAAAAGGTTTTTAAATTGTACTTGATATTGATTCACCCCTTTCTTAGTATCAACAATTATTTTGGTCACCCTGGTGATGTTTCTACAAGCATGTGTTCAGGCTCTCAAAAGAATATTTTTCATGAGAAAAGTGATTGATTTCTTCCTCTCCAAAACTTATTTTTATAAGGACGTCATAGGATAGGCATAATACACAGTGTGGAAATGCCTGATTTTCACAGGCTATCCTAAACTTGGCTTGCAGAGTTTCTGCAGGCTTCTCTATAGATAGGGTGTGGCGAGGTTTGAAGACTAAGAAAAGAACAATGTTCACGAAGGTTCTAGAAGGGAATCTTCTGGAATATGAGGTGGCATCCGTATGGTTGGGATCCTACTTGCTTCTCTGATTTGGTGGGATAATCATAATCTCTTTAACCATCTCTCCTTCTCCTATATAATGATGGGTTTCTCATGGAAAAGGTTAAGCAAGAAGAAGAAAGATTAAGCAAGGAATTAATGAAGGAATAGGCTAAGAATTGTGTGAGGGCTTCTATTTCAATTGATTCTTGAGGTATCCATTTGTCCATCAAGATATTATAGACCTTATTCATGCAAGTTTGCAAGTGTGTGTGTTGGAGAAAAGGGCCACTAAAAGGGAACCTTGCAACATCAAGGTGGTTTGGTTGTATCTTCCACTTTTACTTAATATAATACGGTGGCATGTTTCTTTCCCATAAAATCATTCTTATTTTATTACATGAATCCTTCATCACATGTTTAAGTTTTCATTGAATATACTATTTTCTCTTTCACTTTGGTTGGTTTGTGTCATTGCAGATCTAATATCACAAGAGCACTGGAGTCGAGCAAGGACAACAAAGATATAAGGAAGCGATATTCAAAGGTATGTCTCTCATCTCTTCTTTGATAGTAAATTCGATGATTATAACTTAGGGAAAGCACCATGTCCTGTCTTGTTTTGTTCTAGATATAGGTGGATCTAGGGAGATTAGTTTATGTCTATATTTACCGATTTATCCAATAACAAGCCTTCATCACTAAGAAGAGAACGAGATGACCAAGCTCTTCCACAACAAGATTCAAATAAAGAATACCAAGATAGATTCTTTGTTTGACTCTAGTTCACAAGCTAATCTCATAGCAATAGATATGGTCAACAATATTGGATTGGAGGTTCATGATCATTATAGCCCTTATCCATTGGGTTGGGTAAACAAGGATGTAGAGATAAAGGTAACGAAACAATGTAAGATTAAATTTGTTATAAGTGTTGATTTTATTGATGAAGTGGAATCAGATGTAGTGCCCCTTGACGTATGTGGAATAGTGTTTGGAATATTGTACATGTATGTGAGGGATGAAATCTTGATGCGGAGAGACAACTAGTACCGATTTATCAAGGATGGGAAGTCCTACATCGTCAACGCACATAAATGAATGTCAAATATCTCACTAGTAACTGCCAACCAAGCCAAGAAGTTGATTAGTTCTAGCAGGGATTGACATAAAACGAAGGGTTCAATGTGTGAGGCATCTCCTTCTTTCTTTCTTTCTCTCTCTCCTTATAAAAATTAGTTATTTCTTGTATGCATTGACATAAATGAGGGTAGGTTCTTCCTTCTAAATTCATTTTTTCTCTGTTATGACTTGACCCAAGGTCACGGGGGAAAAATCCCATAACATAATTGGTGACTCCACTGGGGAATGTTTTATCCTAGTTTGGGTCAGTTGTAAGTTGTCTTGTGTGTCCCTATTTATTTATGTGAGTTTTCCTTTTTTCCAAGATTTGTTACAAATATGTTATTATCTGAAACTTTTCCATAAGTTTCTGGGAGTCTCCCTCTTGAAAGTCCTTTTTATTTTTCCAATTTTACAGAGTTATCCACGTTTTTTTGTTATACCATTCACGGATATCTACGCTTTCACTGTGTATGACCCACAGACATCTGTGAGTCTCAATTCACATAGTTGCGGACCTATGCACAATTTTTGAAAAATATTTCCGTTCTTCAATATCTGGGAGATTTAGGGGATTCTCTAGGTTATCTTGGGTTTCCTGAGTTTATGATTGTTTTGTATCACCGTGTTAAGTCTTTGAAAACTTTTAAGTCATGGAAAATAAATTGCTCTTGGTTTAACATTGTTCTTGGCTTAATTTTAGCTTGTATTTTTCTTTGATAAAATCATGTATCGTGTAGTTTATTTTAACATCTTTTGTTAGGTTTGCTTTGATAGAAAGAAAATAAAAAAACCTTGTTTTGTGCTAGTTACGTCTCTTTCTTTCGTTTCATTATTTTTCATTGTTATTTGAAAAAGAAAAATATATTAGCATAGGTTTTCATTTTCTTCTCATCTTAAAATCATTTCAAAAGAAAAATCAAAAATAAAATCCTTTTTTTTGCCTCTTTTGTATTTTGCATGAGAAAAGGGAAAAAATGCATTGCAAGGTTTGAAGGATTGTTCATGCATTTTATTTTTGAAACTCTTTTTCATTTGAAGAATTAGTGTAAAGTTTTCCTTTCTAGTGTTCTTATAAGTTTCATTATTTTAAGAGTCTCAAACAACATAAATTGCACTTCCATACCCCTTAAGTAAAAACACCCTCTAAAACGAACGGTAAACTTAAAATGTACTAGACTTTCTTTCTAGGGTTCACAAACAAGTTTAGGGTTGTAACATCCCCATCCACCCACATGTCGGGGCATGCTACCTCCAAGACCACCCTTGGACTTCATACTCTTACCGATACCTTCTTTGATTAATAAGAACACATAAGATACAAGATTTAACGACATGCACAACAATATCCAACAAGCATGCATAATCTAAGATTTAGTTAAACGATAATTAAAATACACAGCGGAATCCATTCATACAAAGATAATAATATCACAATAGAGAGAAATTATCTGGATAAAAAGGCAACACCAACTTGCTACAGACCAAGGACATTCCACCCAACCATAAACACCACTGTTCCAAATCTCAACAACAGTGTCACCCCTGAGCCAGGGCTATGAATCCACAAGGATAGTTCTAGAGTGTACTTGGGTTCCCAAACTATTCAGATTTCAATCTCTCACAGGTTTCCCAACACCCACAACAATCCAAGTACCCATATCTCTTCTACCAATCCTATACCGCCTAAGAGAATGGGCCTCCACCCTTCATTTTCATGTAGTCCCTCAGGCATTCCTTCTCCTTTTTCCAAGGCCTCCAACATAGTTGGTCCAGAATCTCAATGTTGGAACTCTCAGGATTCGCAATTGTGAGAAAAATTGGGCACATGCCAATGCATCTTAGCCATGCAAGCCCCAAGTCATGGCTGGATTGCACCAATGACCATTACAACCAACTATCCTATGGCTAATTCTCAACAGTTCCTTTCCCTTTACCAGGCCAAGACGCAAGTGAGGATGGATCAATGGATGGGCAAGTGAGTGCATGGAAGGGCATGAGGGAAAGAATGGAATAACACAGAGGTGACAGAGAAGACGAGCCAACGACCAACGACCAACCCCATAATCAAACTAGGGATGGGTTTAAGTATTTTCATGGGGAAATCAAGAACCTCCTGGCCTTCCCCAAGAAGCTCATGTAACAAATCCCATCCCTTAGTAAAAAAGGTAATTAACATAGGAATAAACATTTATCCCCTCAAGCCCCCTCTCTTGTGGAATAATAGCCCCTATAACTCTAGTCCTTGTCCGTCTAGCAGCCAGTGATGTGTTTATTATTAATAATGATCAAAACATTACATTTCTTGGGCATACTGGCCCTTTAATAATTTTTTGGGCACTCAGGCCTCTCAGCACTATAACAATACATTATTTAAAATGGGGGTTTGAAACCTGGGGTGTTACATCCCCTCCCCCTTATTTTGGCACTGCCCTCAGTGAATATACAAAATAGAGATCAAAATCTCAAATTTATTCAAAATGTTGTGGGTACTCTACCCGCATGGCATATTCATGCTCCCAGGTAGCATCTTCAAGATCGTAGCAGGTCCACCAAACTTTTACCAATGCTATAACTCGATTCTGGAGCATTTTGACCTTTCTGTCCAAGACCCGCACTGGTTGAACCTGAAAGTCTCCCTTCGTCTCTACCTGAATCAGATGCCAATCAATAACATGTTTAGGGTCATGTACATATTTATTTAGTAAATATACATGAAATACATTATGCACATTCATGGAAGCAGATAATGAAAGCATGTATGCAACTGGCCCTATTTTGTCCAATATTTCAAATGGAACACAGAATCTGGCTACTAGCTTTGTACAACTACCCAATTTCAATGATCTTTTCTTAGGCTTCACTTTCAAAAGTGCATGCTCCCCTACTTTAAATTCTCTAGTTGTCCTGTTCTTTTCTGCATAAAATTTCTATCTATCATGAGCCGCCTTTAGATTTTTCCTGATCTTAACCACTTGGTCTTCCATGTCCTTAAGAAAATCTAGTGCAAGTACCACTCTATCTATTGGGTTGTCCCATCTTACTAGCATATTTCATTTCCTACCATACAAGGCTTCAAATGGGCTCATTCTCAATGAAGCTTGATACCCATTATTATATGCAAACTCAACCAAGTGTAAGTAATATTCCCACTTAGATGGCTTATCCATGACACACATTCTCAACATGTCTTCAATTATTCGATTGACTCTCTCTATTTGCCCATTTGTCTGGGGATGATATGCGGTGCTAAATTTTAGATTTTTTTCAAATCTTTAAACAATCCCCTCCATAAATTGGAGTTAAACTTTGTATCTATGTTCGAAACAATTGTCCTAGGTATCCCATGCAACCTAGCAATTTGCTTCAAGAAAATTTATGCAATATTAGCCGTTGTATGCATTTTCTTCATAGACACAAAATGAGAAGCCTTTGTTAATTTGTCAACCACCACCATGATTGAATCATGTTTATTATTCATTCTGGGTAATCCTGTGATGAAACCCATGGGGATCACTTCCCATTTATTCTCTAGGATTGGCAATTGTTGCAGCAAACCCACTGGGTGCCTATGCTCAACCTTCACCTTTTGACATTCCATACATCGAGCGATGTAATCAACAACATCCTTCTTCATTCCCGGCCAAAAGAATTGGCTTCATACTATTGTAATTGTTTTCTGGTAACCATGATGTCCAACATAAGGAACATCATGCATTTCCTTCAATACCACATTCCTCAGTTCTCCGGAACTAGGAACATAGATTCTATTTTTATGCATGAGTAATCCATCTTCCTTTATCTCATACTCCTTTGTTTTCTGCTATACATCTCCTTGCTATAAGTTTTCCTTTACCTGTAGATAATGTTGATCTGTAACAACACCATATAAAATTATGCTCTTCAAGACTGACTGATGCATACTGACAGCAGTAGCATGCATGAGATGTACTCTCCTACTAAGTGCATCAACAAATTTATTTGCTTTCTCCTTGATATGCTTGATATCAAAGTCATACTCACTTAAAAATTCCATCCATCTTATTTGTCTGGCATTCAAGGTCGATTGTTCAAAAATATACTTCAATCCAATGTGGTATGTTCTTAATTCGAATTTCTTTCCCATGAGATAATTCCTCCTCATCCTGAAGGCATGAACAATGGCATCAAGTTCCAAGTCATGCATGGCATAGTTCCTCTCATGTTCCTTAATCTTTTTGGAATCATATCCAATGATATGTCCATTTTGTGTGAGGATTCCCCCAATTCCTTCCTTACATGTGTCTATACATACCACAAAAATTTCATTTGGGTCAACAATCTTTAACACAGGTGCACTAGTAAGTAATTCCTTCAACAGATTAAAATTATTTTCACACTTGAATGTCCATTCAAATTTAGTTCCCTTCTTTTGAAAAGAAGTGATGGGATGAGCAATCTTAGAGAACCATACTATGAACCTTCTATAGTAGCCAACTAATCCCATAAAAGATCTGACATTTGACACATTTCTAGGTGTTTTCCATCCTCTAATGGCTTCGATCTTCTCTAGATATACTGCTATGCCCTGCTCTGAAATAATGTGTTTCGAGTAATGTATCTACTTTTGATAAAAAGTACACTTACTCAACTTGGCATACAACTGATGTTCTCTCAGTACTTGCAATACCAGTCTTAAGTGATATTCATGCTCCTCTTCAAACTTAGAATAGATAAGTATGTCATCCAGGAATACTATGACAAACTTGTCCAAATAATTTCTAAATATGCCATTCATTAAGCACATGAAGACAACTGGTGCATTGGTCAGTCCAAATGGCACCAATACAAATTCATAATGCCCATACCTAGTCCTAAAGGTTGTCTTATGAATGTTTTATTCCTTGATTCTTACTTGATGGTATCTTGCCCTCAGATCAATTTTTGAAAATATCTTTTCTCCTCTTAGCTGATAAAAGAGGTCATCAATTTGGGGTAGAGAATACTTGTTCTTTATAGTGTACTTGTTCAGCTATCGGAAGTCAATACACAGCCTCAAGGTTCCATCCTTATTTTTGACAAAAAGTATTGGTGCTCCCCAAGGTGAAAAACTTGGACGTATGTACCCTTTCTTCAACAATTCCTCCAACTTCATTTGTAATTCTTTTATCTCTGGTGTGCTCATTCTATAGGGTGTTTTTGACACCGAGGTAGCTCCTGGCACTAAGTCAATTGAGAAATGTATCTCCCTTCTTGGTGGAAATCCGGGTATTTCTTGGAATACATCTTCAAATTCCTGTAGCACCTTGAAATATTTAAGGCTTGGCCCCTTTGTATTATCTGGCTCTTCCACATGAGTTTCATATAGTTGGCATCCTTTTCTAAAACATATTTTCAGTTGTAAGGCTGAAATATCCCTTATAGAGATGGGTCTTGGAACTCCTTTCACAGTGCTTTGTTTTCCATTTCCATCAAGACATGTAAATGTCTTGTTATGAAAATCTAGGACAACATGATGCTTTTCCAACCAATCCATCCTAATCAGAACATCATAAGATCCCAATGGTATGATATTTAGATCAGTACTAGTATTCACGCCATTAAGAATTATGGAACAACTTCTGACCCTATCATGGATTCTCCTTTTGGTTACAGTGGCTAACTAAACCAAACTTGCTTTTAAAAAGTTTAATTTTCTCCAAATGTAATCTATCCACTATCTTAGGATCAATGTAGCAATGACTTGCTCCTGAATCAATAAAAATAGAAATAGGTTGATTTATGATCTTACCTTCCACCTTGATCATATTGGACTGGTACTCTGCTTGTCGATCATTTAAAGCTCCATAGATTCTTCGTGTATATTCGACTGTTGTAGCCTCTTGGACATTGTGAACAATCTTCACTCTATATTTTCTGTGTGGGCAATCCTTGTACATGTGATCTTCTTTTCATCCACAACATTGGTTGGTGGTGTTCCCCTTTTTCCCAAGGAATCTTCTTTCTTGGATTCCCCCTTAACATACTGATCTTGTCGATTTCTATTGGGCTCATTCCTATTGAAGGGAGGTTTAAATCCTTTCCTCCTTTGATCGGAATTGTCTTTCTTCTTGTCCTTCCAAGATTTTTGCAGTGGTTCTATTCCCTGGCCTTGCTCATACAGGTATTTATCCTTCCTAATGGCCTCGGTCAAGGTCCTAGGTTTATCATACTTGATCTTTTCCTTATAAAAGGCTGGAAATCCACTTAGAAATCTCTGTATTTTCACTTTCTCATCACCAATGAACTTGACATATTTTAAAAATCCCAAGAACTTCTTCTCGTACTCTACCATAGTCATGCTTCCCAACCTGAGTTCAAAAAACTCCTGCATTTTCTTGTCATAGAAATGCTCTGAGAGGTACTCCTTCTAGAAGTACTTCTTGAACTATTTCCAAGTGATCCTACTTTCATTAACATGTTCCACTTGCTTCAGTTGGTCCCACCACATCGCAACCTTCCCGTATAAATGGTAGGTGGAAATCCTAGCTTCCACGTTTGATGAATATTTATGAAACTGGAAATACCTTCGGAGCGCAAGAAACCATGCTTCAACATCATATTCCATTTATATTTCACCATTGAAGGAAGGTGTCTTGAGCTTCCTCATATCTCCTTGCAAACTATCTACCTCTTGTTTCCTTCTTTGTTGTCTGACAGGGGACACCTCTTGACTGCTTATGGGATCATCTAATGCATCAAATTTTTTTCCTGAATAAGGAGGTGAGTGGTGTCCATGAGATCTTCTAGTACTTTTGGAATAACCAGCTCTTCCACAAGCATCTATTCTTTCATGACACTTGCCTCCTTCCTCTTGTCTTGAGTTTGATCCCTTCCTCATTCTCCTTTGCAACTGATTTAAGCTCTGCAACACTTGATAATTTATCTGAATTTTCTCTCTCATCAGTCTCTCATTTTCTTCTTTGTATCTCTACACATCCATCTTTAGGATTCTTTCTGTTTATATTAACATTTGTTGGCGTATTTATAGACAGAAGGAAGAGTATGCTTGTTTTTCATTGATGGAAAGATTGGCACAATGAGATTATGCTTGTTTTCCAATGATAGCAATATTAGCAGCATAATGATGATGTCATGGAAAGAACACAAGTGTAAGCTCAAGAGGAGGAGCAACTATGATCATTGGATCACCCATCCCAAATTCCCGATGACCTTCATATCTGAATTCAGACAGGAGGAGCGCACATAACAGGAGAACAAATCTCAGATGTTGGATCTAAGCGTCGAGGACCAATAGTCATCAGATCCTATATAACTATGAAGAGGATAAGGATGACTACTATCCTCTAACTTCACGATATGCAAGGTCGTAAAACAATATTGGTCATTGGAGCCAGAGGACATGTGGTGAGTGATTGGAATTTCGCTGACTTGCACATTCGAGGAGTCAGAGCGTGGTGTGGGAAATTTCGATACGCAAGGTCATGAAAAAATCCTGGCCGTTGGAGCCAGAGGACACGTGGCGAGTGATTGGCATTTCGCTGACTTGCACATTGGAGGAGTCAAAGGAATGTGAAACAAGAACTTGCGATATACGAAATCATGATTTGATCGCAGCCATTCATCAAAGGGAAAGATCTGAACCATTGATTCAATATGGAGTATTTTTTATTTTGCGAGTTGGGAGTTTCGAGGCAACTCATAGCAGGAGTTCAAGATATGTGAAATCGCAAAGCACCCCTTGTGCTTGGCCCTTGGTCATAGCTAGTGGGCACATTAAAGGAAGAGAAAGGAAGGAGCTAGTGTTTCTAGGCTCCACTTCAGAGTTTCGCGAGTTGGGAAAATGGAGGTGACTCACAGTCGATCACCCAAAATGTGAAATCATGAAACGATTTTTGTTTGGCATATGGTCACAGCGAGTGGGCATGTGGGGAGAAACACACCCAGTGCTATTTTGAATAGATAAAGGTTGCGAGGAACATATTTGATAAATCAGCAAGTCTCTGCATGTTTAATCTAACGGCATTGATTATCTCGGCAATCTGATCGAGGGTTAATGTTGCACTTCATGGATTATTGATCAGTTATGATTCAGTTAGCAAAACTAAATCATACTTCTTGGATGGTTGGTAATTCAGTTGTTGTGGCATTTTTTTCTGGGAGATTCGAGGTGTAACTGATCGGGGGTATAGTATAAAAAACAAATGCTATGACTATGAGAGGTTTTTTTTTCTCTAAAAAAGAATGATTTGAAGTGGGAGAAAGGAAAATCACAGTATGCACACTGTGAGATCAAACTCAAAGATGAGAAACAAAAGCTTAACAGAACAGAAAAGGTGAAGAGAGAAGAATGTACACATATCAAAGAGGATGAGAGGAACGAAGAAAGAACAGATAGAAAGAGACAACAAGTCAAGTCGAGTATGAATAGAACAGAAGAATAGTGAAGCAGAGAAGAATTGCAAAACATAGAAGAAGTGGTAAGAATTGATATATTTGTATTGTTTGATTAATCAATCATTTATTTATAATTATGGAGGTAGGGAGGTGCTAGGGAGGACTGTAGTCCTCTGTTATTCAAGTTGGTGCTTGAATATTGGAAGTTGTAGGTTTCATCTAGTTGTGGCTAGAAAACAGGGTGGCAGGGTGGTGCATGGGAAAACACTAAGTTTTCTGTATGCAAGTTGATGCTTGTATAAGTGGAGTAGGTGCTTCCATCCAGTTGGTGTTGGAACACTTAGGGAGTTGGTGCTTCCTTCTAGTGGGTGTTAGAGAAACCAAAGAGTTGGTGCTCTCAGCAAGTTGGAGCTTGTAAAACATAGGTAGTAGCCTCATATTGAGTTGGTGCTCAAAGATAGATGATGTACAAAACTTAAAAGACTGTGTATCATTTGAAGAAGAAGAGGTTTTCTCCCTTTATGGGTTTCCTCGTGAAAATTTGTCTATGTGTATATCTTATGTGTGACTGATGTTCATTATTTATGTTGTTTATATCTTGTATAATATTGATGGTCATTGGGAAGAGATTAAGAAATTGTTTGAATAGTCATATAATTTTTTAAGCACAGTAGCAACTGATTC
>JZKD02S1888335.1:76896-90764 GCA_000966675.3 Picea glauca | reverse complement strand
TGCCAAAGCAATGTGGGATAAACTTATTAGTAGTTATGAAGGAAATGAGAAAGTAAAAGATGCCAAACTTCAAACATATAGATTGAAATTTGAACAACTAAAGATGAATGAAGATCTAACATTTAGCAAGTATTTTTTAATATTTGAAGAGCTTGTGAATTCCATGAAGGGTCTTGGTAAGAAGATTGAAGAATAATTTTTAGTTCAAAAGATTTTAAGATCATTACTTGATAAATTTAATCCAAAAGTCTCTGCAATAGAAGAACTAAATGATCTTAAAACTCTGTCCATTGATCAACTCCTAGGAACTATAACTTCATATGAAATGAGAATTAGCAAATATAAATCCATTACTAGAGAAGCATATTTTAAAGCAGACTAGAATACTTATTCAGAACTAGATGATATTGAAGCAAAATTTGTGAGAAGGTTAAAGAAAGGATCAGGCAAATACCAAGGCAAGTTTCCCTTCAAATGCTTTAACTATGCTAAAATAGGTCATTTTGAATGTAGGTGTCCTCACAAGAAAAAGGACCAAAAGGACTAGAACTCTGATGATGAAAATAAATACAAATTTAAGGAATATAGTAAAAAAAAAAAGTTTGTGTGCAAACAATGATGACTCCTCAGAAGACATAGATAGTGATTCATCCTGTAAATACAAAGTGAATGATTTTATGCTTATGGCTATGGGATATCTTGATGATAAACACATAGGATTTGACATGGATGATAAAGAAGCTGTGGTGGATATGGAAGGTGAATTAATCAGTTCTTTGGAAGAAATTAACAGACTCAGATTTAAGAAGAGAAAAAAAAAACAGTTGTTGATGCAGTTTAAAATGATTGGTAAAAAATCTGATGAAGACTTTTCCTTACTAAAAGTGGAGTTAGAAGAGGCAAAGAAAATAGAGGAAATTTTGAAACAATAGTTATCAGATAAGAAAGCGAGATGTGAATCCTTGGAAGCATCTCAGACATGCAGGCCCCAAGTCATGGATGGATTGCACCAGTGACCATTATAGCCAAATATCCCATGGCTAATTCTCAGTAGTTCCTTTCCCTTTACTAGGCCAAGACGTAGGTGAGGATGGATCAATGGATGTGTAAGTGAGTGCATGGAAGGGTGTGAGGGAAAGAATGGGATAACGCATAGGTGACGGAGCGGACGAGCCAACGACCAACGACCAACCCCACAATCAGACTAGGGATGGGTTTAAGTATTTTCGTGGGGAAATCAAGAACCTCCTAGCCTTCCCCAAGAATCTCATGTAATCAATCCCCTCCCTTAGGCAAAAAGGTAATTAACATAGGAAAAAATATTTAGCCACTCAAGCCCCCTATCTTGTGGAATCATAGGGCCCTATAACTCTAGTCCTTGTCCGTCTAGCAACCATCGATGTGTTTATTATTAATAATGATCAAAACATTAAATTTCTTGGACATACTAGCCCTTTAATAATTTTTTGTGCACTCAGGACTCTCGGCATTGTAACAATACATTATTTAAAATGGGGGTTCGAAACCTGGGGTGTTACAAGGGTTAGGGCCTTGGTTTAGTTTGAAGAATTAATTTCTACAAGGCCGGAAAAAAAACATAGGAGTCTGAGTTAGGGAGAGTCAAATCCAATTTTTGTATAAGTATATTCATGAGCCTCCTATAAAACAGGAGCTAAACAAGAGGTCATGTAAAGGATATTCGAGGAGATACCCCTCCAAAGCTTAACTGAGTGTAGTGGAAATATCATGTATTGGGAGTTTCGATAGTGCCTTTACCTTCATGTGAGGCAGCGCTTTCGAAGCTTCGAGCTTTGTTAACCTGTCCATATGTTTGATCTTGACTATCTATTGTACCCCCCAGACATTGAATATGAGTTGATAAACTTTGTTTCTTTTCTTATGAATCTCAGAGGTGACTATGGGTGTTTTTCGTGGTACCTGGGGTAGATTCTGTGTCACATGTTTTTAGTACTACTGGAGGGTGTCCCACGAAGTGTGGGCACTTGCACCATATAACACTAATCAGTGGAGTTCGGGATAAATTTTTCTCACTTCTTTTTTCATTGGTTCATATGACTTAACAAACTCGTGCCTTCATCTAGAAGCTCCCTTTCCACTTTTTCATTGCTTTGGACTCAGGACCTTATCCACCTAGGCTAACTATTTAGAAACGTTGTTTTCTTGCAATGTTTCTCTTAGTACTTTTTAGTGGAGTGTTTATTTGTATAGTTGGCCTTAGGTTGTGTCAATATCACTGATTTTGGATCATTGATTCAAGAAATTTGACCAACCTCTCTGTTGATTAGGAAGGACCCTTGGTCTTTCTCTTGAAGGTGTGGAGCCGCCTCCTAGAAGGCATGAGTTTTTATAACATTGGTTTTCCAAAGTCAGTGTGTGATACTTTTATGGACATGAACAATACTATGAGGGATGAACTTATGTAGAATAAAGTTGTGGATTTATAGAGGATACCAACCAAGGGACCCCTTCCCAAGGGGATTCTTGTACATTTCCTTTCTTTGGAAATATTGGTACCCCCTTGATGGCCACTTTGAACATTCCTTGGTTGAATGTAGGATTGTTGGTTTGGTTTTGGTCCACTTTGAATGTCTTGAATTCTCTTAATGTTTCTCATATAAGAACCTTATGTCAGGGGCATCATATAAATATTTATCCTTCACCTTTTGCATCCATGAAGTCCACTTCTCCTCCTTCTCCCTCTTCTTGTGAAAGTCTTGCTACTAGTAACCAGAAGTTTAAAATGAATAGGAAGAGGAAGAATAAAAAAAATAAGTCATCAACCTATTTTATTCACGTTGGAGACCTATCGCCAACTGCTGCAATTCATGTTAGGGGCACAATTCCGGTCAATTCTAGTCATATCGATGTTGAGTCGCCAACCTCTACGAGTCATGTTGGAGTCCTGTCACCAACCTCTGCTAGTCCTGTTGGAGACAAGAAACCAACCGTTGCAATTCATGTTGGGGGAATGACTCCAATCACTATGAGTCATACTTTCATTATCTCACCAACCTATTAAATTCATCCTAGGGGAAAGCAACCAGCCTTGTCTAGTCATGCTGGAAGCACAAGTCCAATCACTGTGAGACATACTAGCAGCAAGTCATCAACCTTTGTGAGTCATGTTGGAGATAAGTCATCAACCTCTCCAAGTCATGTTGAATACCATCACCCAGCTTCTGCAAGTCATGTTGGGGGAAAGAGTCGAGTCCTTGCAAGTCATAATCAAGTTCAACAACCAACCTCTACAAGTCATGCTAGAAGCATGAAACCAACCTCTGATAGTCATGTTGGATATTCGTCAACAATATCTACGAGTCATGCTAAAGACAAGAAGCCAACCACTGCAATTCATGGTGGGGGCATGAATCTAGTAACTTCTAGTCATACTGGACAAACATCAACAACCTATGCAAGTCATGTTGGAGATCAACTACTAGCCTTTGCAAGTCATTTTGGGAGCATGTCACTGACCACTACAAGTCATGTTGGGGGCATTGATATGGTTGAGAAGCCCAGATATATAGGATGTAAGCCCACGTTCCCTTGTAATCATTGCAAAGGATATCACCTTACTCATTTATTCCCTACTATTTCCATGGTACGAAGAGAATTTCCCTTGTCTGATGGCCCTTCTAGTTTTGATTCATCTTTGGTTTCCCAACAATATAATCAATCATTGGTTGAAGAAGTGGTAGCGTAGATGCAATATTTAGCCGATACCACTCTTGTTTTGGGGGGTGGGTCATTTCTTGATCATGTTGTGTCACATCCTATTCAACTAGTGGTTGAGGAAGTAGTCGTGCTGATGTGATCTTTGGCTGATCCCACTCTTGTCTTGGACAGTGACAAGTCTAATCAAGTGGCATTGTTGATACAATATTCAACCGATCCCACTCTTCTCTTGGGGAGTGATTTGTCTTTTGACCATGTACTTAGCATTTCCATTTTAGTACCTTTTGAACAATGGGGCATTTGACTCTCTTCGAGTATGCTCCCTCTAATTCTTAGTATGGTTTCTTTTTATTATTGGAATGATCTTGTAGAGCCTTGCCTTCCTTATTCTACACCTTTCCAAATAATGGTTGGAATTAAATCATTAGGAATTCACTGAAGTATTGTATATGAAGGATCCTATGCAGGTATTTTATCATCCTCAGCGTGGAAATATTTGGGTTCTCCCAAGCTTGTGTCAGATACCAGTGAGTTGTTGGCTTTCAACAAAAGTCCTAGTGAATATCTCGAGAGTCTTCCTCAGTTTCCTATCACATTAGGTGGGATTACTGTCCTATTCAATTTTTTAGTGGTTCCATGCCCTTTATATTTTAATATGTTTCTTGGGTGTGATTATGTATATGTGACAAATGCTATGGTCTCTAGGTTATTTCGTGTGATGTATTTCCATCACAATGGAAACATTGTCACTATTGATCATCTTTCATCTGATAATCACCATCCTAGTTTGATTTCAGCTATGTTTTCCCCTTTGTGTGTTCCTAGTTTTCAGGTAGAATCTACACCGCCACGGGTGAATTTTGTGGTGTCTTCTCCTCGGTGTTCAATTGCTCCTGATATGGGATATTCACAGTCATGTTTTCCCTCTTGAGACAAGGTCTCGACAATTGATCAAGTGTTTTTTCCAATGGGGCCATGGGAGCCATTGCTTCCCCCTATTAGCCTGAGTAATTTGGTTTTTCCTCTTGAGTCTAATATTATTGTTTGTGAGACCTCGAGCCTTGGTATTTATGTGTTTTCAAGTCCTAGTTTTATGGGTTTTGAGTTGCCTTTAGATGAGGCCATCCTTGAAGATATGATTAGGGATATTCAACCTCTTCCTGAACTGGAAATTTTATAGGTTAGCTAACAAAGAATCCCTTGGAATGAGCCTAGCAATGGCCTCTACCAAGAGAAATACTATGCATAAGCCGCAATGATGTGTGGTCCTATGTACATATTGTACTTTTAGGGTTTCTTATTTTCAAGTTTTGTATCCATTAGAACATGTTTTTATAAGAGTTTTCTATATTGAATTTATTAATTTCTGGGTAAGTGTTTTTGGTCTTATATACAGGATTTTGAAGACGTTTTTATTTGGTTCCTTTTTCCATGTCAATCCATTTTGATAGGTAATGATATTGAAACTAACATGCAAGTTATATTTTCCTCTCCATGCTTTTTTTCATTATCTGTTTCCTATTTCATTTTTCCTTAGGATCGAACAAACTGAGTTGTGACACATAACCTTCTATCTTGTTTAGAAGTGTCATAATTCATGTGGTAGAGCTTATCTTCCATGGGCATCTTAGTTTAGAATCCCTTGGCACTCTGGAACTCATGCTACAAGTTCTCTTTTAGGCTTGAGAGTCCCATTTAGTCTCACCATGAATTTGCGTTGAAGCTACATATCTTCTTCTCAATATTTTTCCGGCCATTATCTATGGGTTTTAAGAACCAAATGTCAAAATAGCATAAAAAAACCCTCAAAATAAGTACTCAATGCCTTCAAAAAGAGATAATTTCATATAATAAGCCTCTATGAGGGGGAAACCTCCGTATACAGAACATAAATTTCCAAGTACAAGATGATTCCAAATGAAAAGGTCTCCTTGGTATATATAGGAGACTAGGACGTACAATTAAAACTAATAGACCCAAGCCAACATAAATAAAATAAAATTACTAATGTAATATGCCCCAATTAATGGGTAATGTTCCACTATTTAGGGATTAACATGCCCCTCCCCTTTAGAAAAGTGTTTTCCACAACGTTTGAGTAATTATGGATGCTTTTATATAAAAGACTCATCTCCCCAAGTGGAATCTTCAACAGGTAGTTTCCTCCACTTAATGAGATACTCTGAAATGGATCTATTCCTCAGCTGGTGAATTATTGTGTCAATGATATCTTTAAGCTCCAATATGATTTTTCCTTCCTCGTCAAGTTCTGGAAATACAGTTTGAACTGGGATCTTATCACCTATAACCTTCTTTAAGCATGAAACATAGAAAACTGGGTGTACTCACGAAGATGTAGGCAACTTCAATTTGTATTCCATAGCACCAATATTTTTCAACACCTTATAAGGGCCATATTAATTTGGTGATAATTTATTATCCTTATTAGCTTGCTTGAGGGAAATCTGTTTGTATGGTTATAGTCTTAAAAATATCCATTCCCCTACTTCAAAACTTATGTCACTACTATATTGAGATGCTTGTTGTTTCAATTGATTTTGTGCCATGGTCATGTTGTCCTTTAAGAGTTGGAGAACTTGTTGTTGATGTTTGATGTGATCTTCCACTAATTGAACCTTAGATTTTTATTTTAGAGAAGAAGTTATGGAAGGTGGGTGATATCCATAGAGTGCCATAAATGGTATCATTTTTGTTGTATTATGAAAGGAAGTGTTATACCACCATTATGCCAAGGGTAACCATTTGAACCATTGTGTTTCTTTATCAGAGACAAAGCAATGAAGGTAGCCTTCTAGAAATTTGTTCACCATCTCAGTCTTTCCATTAGATTGAGTATGATAAGATGAGATATGAGCCAATTGAGTACCCAAACAAGAAAATAATTCTGTCCAAAAATTTCCAGTGAAGATGGGATCTCTGTCACTTACAATAATATTTGGGCTTCCATGTAGATTTTGAACTATCTCCATGAATGTGGTGGAAATTTTACTAGCTTTGAAAGGATGAGAGAGTGCACAAAAGTGTGTGTACTTGGTCAGTCTATCAACAATCACATGATGACACTCTTTCCTTTAGACTTTGGTAACCCTATGATAAAATCCATGGAACACTCATCCCAACACAGACTTGGGATGGCTAATGGTTGTAAAATACCTAGGGTCTTAATTGTTTCCAACTTATTTTGTTGGAAAACCAAACATTCTTCCACAAACCATTAAACAATAGTTTTAAGGCCATCCCCAAAAAAATCCTTTTTGACCCTATGGTAGGTTTTCAAAAATCCCAAGTACCCTCCTACTGGAGAGGTGTGCAATTCCAAGAGTACCTTTTGTTTGAGTTGGGAGTTCTTACATAAACATAAGCAATATTTGTACCATGGTGAATCATTTTTCCATGTAATTGTATCTGATGCACTGGAATCCTGTTGCAACCTTTGAATGAGAGTCCACACGTTTTCGTCATTATTCCATACATCCCTCACTTCTGTTATCCAATCAGGTTGGACAATCGTGATAGCATAGAGAAAGGCCTCAACACCTTCATCCTTTCTTGAGAGTGCATCCGCCACAACATTTTTCTTCCCTTTTTTGTATATGATTTCAAAATCATAACCCAACATCTTGGTCACCCATTTTTGTTGTTCTTCTGAATATAGTCTTTGTTCTAAGAAGTATTTAATACTATCATGATCTGTTTTGACCTCGAAGTGCCTACCTATTAGGTAAGGGAACCATTTCTTCAATGAATGTAGTATTTCCATCATTTCCTTCTCATAAATGGGTTTGTGTAAGTCCTTTCCCTTGAGTGGTCGACTTTCAAAAGCAAGGGGCCTTCCTTCTTGCATTAGAACAACACCAATGCCATTTATCAAGGCATCACATTCCAAAATAAATGTTTTTGTGAGGTTTGGTGTGGTCAAGACAAGATCTTTGCACATATCCTCTTTAAGTTGTTCAAAATCTTGAGTTTCCTCTGGAGTCCTTCTTAGTTAATTTCGTTAGTGGTGTTGTTATTCTTCCATAGTTTCGAACAAACTTGCAATAGTAACCTGTCAAACCAAAAAATCCTCTAAGATTCTTCATTGTTTTGGGAATCATCCAGTCCATCATGTCCTTAATATTTTTAGGGTTTACCTTGACACCTTTATGAGATACAATATGACCCAAATACTCTACCTCCTTCACCCCAAAGAAACATTTGGATGGTTTGGCATATATTTGTTTCTCCTTTAGTAGTTGTAGCACATTATCAACATGTCAAACATGATCCTCCCAAGACTTGCTATAGATTAGTATATCATAAAAAAATACTAACAAAAAATTTCAAAGGAAGGGATTGAAAATGGATTTAATAAACCCTTGGAATGTGGAAGGTGCATTTGCAAGGCCAAAAGGCATGACCAAAAATTCATAATGGCCTTCATGATTTTGGAATGTTGTTTTTGGGATATCTTCTCCCTTCATAAAAATTTGATGATACCCTGAATGGAGACCCAACAACTTTGTGAAATAGATTGCTCCATGTAGTTCCTCTAACAATTCATCAATGACAGAAATGCGAAACTTATCTTTAATACTGATCTTGTTGAGCTCTCTATAATCTGGACACATATGCCATGAGCCTTGTTTCTTGAGTACCATTATCGTTGGTGCAGAGTAAGAAATTTGGCTAGGTCTAATAATGTTAGCCTCTAACATTTCTTCAACCATACACTCAATTTCACTCTTCTAGGCATAAGGGTATCTATAAGGCCTGATGTTAGGAGGAACACTCTTAGGAATTAGGTGAATAGAATGATCATGATTTTGAGTGGGTGAAAGACCTCTGGGAGTATCTTCAAATACTTTGGAATGTTTATCAATGATCCCTTGGAAATCTATGGGAATAGATGGCTTAGATGTTTGAACATCTATTGAGCATAGTTGTACAATTGCACCCTGATGCCCCTTTTTCAATAATTTTTTCATCCCATTAGAGCTTATCACCTTATTGGGTTTCCTTATGATACCCATTAACTCAATTTCCTTTCCTTCCAATGAAAATTTCATGAAAAGTTCTTGAAAATTAAACTCCATTGTTCCCAATGATTGTAACGATTAGACTCCTAGTACAAAATCAACACCACCCATGGGTATAGAAATCATTGGACTATTCATTACATATTCCCCCATAGTAAGATTTATCTTATGGAATTTTCCTGAGCAATTGATAGTTCCTCTAATTCCAATGATTACTTGAAACTCTCGCATTGGATATATAAAGCAATTGAGAGCTTTGGCTAATTTATAGCGAATGAAATTATGAGTACTACCAGAATCAATTAGGACTATTACCTTTATATTTTTGATATATCCTTCGATATTTAGGGTTTGAGGAGTGTTGATTCCAGCCAATGCATCACATGATATTATGGGAGTCAACTCTTCAGAAGAAATCTCTTCTACGTTTTCATCTTGAGATGGTTCTTGTTCTTGTTTTTTTTATTGTTCCTCTTCACTATCTATGTAGAATCATTTCTTCTCACCACACTTATGTCCCTTACTGTACTTGTTGTCACAATTAAAGCATAAACCTTTTTCTTTTATTTCCTCTAATTGTTGAGGTGTCAACCTTGTAGGTTTAGGTGTTTCAGAAGAAGGAACATTATTCTCTCGATAGATGTTAGGAGTGGTCCCTCTAGTAGCCATAGCCATATTTTTAATTTCAACATTTCTCACCACCTTGAATGCATTCTCCAATGATTTGGGTTCCCAAAGGTGAACCTCGTGTTGAATTTTATCCTTTAAAGTTCCTATTAATACATCAATCAGGTGCTCATATAGAATATATGTTACCTTTATATTAAATCTTTGGAAGTTCTCAATGTGCTCTGCAACTGAACCCTTTTTCTTGAGATTTATCAATTGGCTAAAGAAGCTAGTTCTCCTGGTATCCTCATAGTGTGCTATCATTTCTTCTGTGAAAATTATCCAAGTGACAAGTGATTTGCGAGAACAAATCCATTGATACCATACAAATTGATTGGGATCTAAATATAAATAAGCAATTCATACCTTTTCTGTATGTTACACATCATGTAGATCAAGGAACTGCTCCATCTGAAGTATCCATGTGATAGGATCCTTTCCATCAAACTTCCTCATATCGACCTTAGCAAAGTGGTTGGTCTTCAAACCAAAGTTGGAGTTTCTCCATTATCGATTCATCTTCCTTGTGTCATCATCATGAATTTCATGGGATACATTTTCACTTTCAGGTGGTCTCTCTATTAGGAAATTTTTATATCCTTCCATGCTATCCATTTTTAAACCATCCATCTTAGTATCCATTATTTCCTCCAACTTAGCTTCAGTTGAATCCATCATCCCTTGTAGTTCATCTTTTGTTACTGTCTTCTTCTATAAATCATTTATGTCCCTGCACATTTCTTCACCTTCATAAAGAGTCCAATTAGGATTGTATGGAGGCTTATTTGGTGTATAAGTTCCCTTTTTTGGTGGCATGTTGGCCAAGTATCACTTTTAAACCTTGCTTTCGAGGTGGTTCTGCTAGATGATCTTTCTTCTATTGTATCTCCAAAATTTCAACCCTTCTAGGTCTAAAAATTTCGTTTTGTAGTTCTCTGATACATCTTCTCTACAATACCATGGGTCTGATCAAAATTGGATGTGCCAAGTGGAAGTTATGGTAACTTCCCCACACCTTGCTGAATTTTGTCCCTTCTAAGAGAGAGTACTTGTAAAGCATGCCAAGAGCACAATATCTGATATTTGATTATGAAACTTGCACCAAAAATACTACAGACTGTCCACTATCCAATGTAACTAGTCTCACTTAATTTGGATACTCATTGAAGAATATATCATTTTTTTACCCAAAACACCTGTGTGAGACTAGTTAATATGACTAGTCAGATACCATATCTTACACAGGGTGTATCTACAAAACTAGGATGAACCAGAAGATGAAATTTTTATCCTAGCTACCTTGCTAATGTCTATGAATATCCTCAAGGTTTCGGGGTCTGAAACATCATAAAACAAATGTTATAGAGAAAATTATGCGATGACTAAATTTAGGATGATTCTAGAACCCTATATTACACAGGATATATATCTGAAAGTATAAGGCCTTAGGAGATGAAGTTTGTGTCACTCTTGCTTGCATGATGAATCTATTTATACCAAACACAAATCTACCATACGGTCAACCCCATTCGTTAATAATACCATACCTCTCAAGTTACTTAAGTTTGTTGTTGACGGATGGTAGATCTTACCTCTTCATGGGTGTCCTAGTTAGTACCTCAGTGGCAATTTTGGAACCCATGATATAGTCTTTTCCATAGGATCAAAATCTTTCTTTATCCCCACCATGTATTTTTGTTGAAGCCACATAACTGTTTCTCAATTTTTTTCTGACTAATATACTCCTGAGCCTTCCAAATTGTGTTAAGATATAATTGCATTGCATATTAACAGTTGGCATGTTTTACAGGCAGCATATGCTTGTCATTGATGGAAAGTACAGCAGCAATGATGGCTTGAGTACAACAGTGATGATCACTAGCACAGTGATAATCGGGAGGAGAAGCGTTAGTGATCGTTGGATCCCATTCAAAATTCCTAAAAGAACGAGGGCCGTCAGATCTGAATGTAGACAAGAAGAGCACGCTGAAGAGGAGGATAGATCTTAGGCATTAGATCCAAGAATAGGATCCGACCATCGTTGGATCAAGGAGAACCTGCACGTTCTTTAAAGTACAAGGAGAAGCGGGCGTCCAAAATTTTGAAAGAAGGAGAACCATACATTTATGGGTAGGACACGTGGGGAAAGATAATCATTTCACTGACTGGAGAGTCAAAGGAACAGGGTTCCCTAACCTCTCAAAATCATGACTTAATCTGAGCCGTCAGATCAAGGTTTGATCTGGACCGTTGATCCCAGTCCATTTCAAAGTTTCGCGGTTCGAGAGTTGGAGATGTCAAGGAATATCAACCATAGGAATCCTGAAATTGCGATATGTGAAATCACAACTTAATCTGAGATGTTAGATCAAGGTTTGATCTGAACCATTGATCCCAGTCCATTTCAAAGTTTCATGGATCAAGAGTTGGAGGTGTCAAGGAATATCAACCACAAGAATCCCAAAATCGCGATATGCGAAATCGTGACTTAATCTGAGCCATTAAATCAAGATCAGATCTGGACCATTGATCTAACTCCATATCGGAGTTTCGTGAATCGCGACATGGAGATTCAAAGAAAACAATGCAACAAGAATGTCGAAATCGCGATATGCGAAATCACGATTCAATCGCAGCCATTAAATCAAGATCAGATCTGGACTGTTGATCTAACTCCATATCGAAGTTTCACGAATCGCGACATGGAGAGGCAAAGAAAACAATGCAACAAAAATGTCGAAATCGCGATTCAATCGCAGCTGTTAAATCAAGATCAGATCTGGACCATTGATCTAACTCCATATCGAAGTTTCGCGAATCGCGACATGGAGAGGCAAAGAAAACAATGCAACAAGAATGTTGAAATCACAATATGCAAAATCGCGATTCAATCGCAACTGTTGAATCAAGATCAGATCTGCACCATTGAATCATAGGACATGTGGCAAGCGATCGAAATTTTCCTAACTTGGGGTCAACGGAGCATAGTGTTGAAATTCATGAAATGAGAAATCGCAAAAGCGCTTTATGCATAAGCGTGTGGTCATAGCCATTGGTCACATCGATGGAAGATGGAGGTAGAAGCTAGAGGTGCTAAGCTTGGCCACAAAAATGAAGAAATGAATGCAATATCTCATGAAGCCAATCCAATGGTGCAGGTGAATTTGAACAAAGATCGGAGGGCTACTGTAGCATGACACAGTGTAACTGCCAGAAACCACTGATGGTATCTACCAGAGGACTCAAAGACACTTGGGGGTGATTGACAGAGGATGTGATGAGTCTCTGGGAATATTCAAGAGGGATGAAGATGTTCATGGAGGCGATTGACAGCTGGATGAGCATTGAGGCCTGCAACTGAAACAGAGAAGGTGAGCTTGACTATCACAGAGAAGACGAAGAGTCTCAAACTGCCAGAGATGCTGAGGAATCTCGGTATAACATACACTGATGCTGAACGAGTGGTAAACTACCAGAGAAGTTGAAGAGTCACGATGATGATCAAACAAAGCATTCGAGTTGTGGAGAAATTTGGCATGGAGAGAGCATGCAGAAACATTGCAAATATTGCATGCACAAAGACAGCAGAGACTATAAGAATGCAGAACAAAAAAGAGATAAGGGTTGTCACTGTGGAAGATAATTTAGGGGTGTGCAAGGAGGCAGAGCGCAGAAGCAGAAATGCACAGTAGAGGAATGGTGCATTGAAGGGATATGGCGCAGAGAGCATAAAAGGCAGAAGAATAGAAAGTGTAAGGGGTGTGTAGAAGACACTGATGCAGACAGGGAAAAGCAGTGTAACAGAACAACGACAAGGCTGGTAAGCCATTGAATAAATCTATATCAATGTAATACATTTTAGTAACAAAGAATTTACATTTCAGGGTGGTTGGGAGGTGCTAGGGAGGACTGGTGTCCTCAAGGGTTCAAGTGGGTGCTTGAACATAGGGAGTTGGTGCTTCCTTCTAGATGGTGCTAGAGAAACCAGGGAGTTGGTGCTTCCTTCTAGTGGGTGCTAGAGAAAATGGAGATTTGGTGCTCTCAGCAAGTTGCAGCTTGCAAAAACAGAGGTTGTAGCCTCACAATGAGTTGGTGCTCATATGTATGATAATGTAAAGAATGTAGATAATACTTATCATATAAAGCAAAAGAGGTTTTTACCCTGTATGGGTTTCCTTAGGAAATATCTATCTCTGTGATTCTCATATATGTGACTGATGCTGAATGTGCCTTAGTTTATTTCCTTGCATTATTGTGATCATCATTGAGTGCCTTGTAAAGATGTTAAAAGAAGCATAATTGTTTAAGCACGGTAACAACTAATTCACCCCCCCTCTCAGTTGTCCAATAATTGGTATCAGAGCCGGCCCCTTTTATCTAAGGGTATATCCTAGAGCTTAAACATGTCAAGCCATGAAGGAAATTCAACCAATAAGGCCCCTCTGTTCAATGGAACAAACTTTG
>JZKD02S1888335.1:30582-64756 GCA_000966675.3 Picea glauca | reverse complement strand
TCCCATAATGATGATATCATCTTATTACATGATTCCTTGATCACATGTATAGTCTAGAGTTTTGAATATATTAATGTCTTTGCTGTGATTGGTTTGTGTTGTTGTGATTGGATGATGCAAGAGCATCGTAGCAGAGCGAGGATCAACAGAGATAAGGAGATCTTTCATAAAGTAAGTACATCATCATTTTTCTCTTGTCCGTTCAATACTTTAGATCTAGGGAAAGAGTAGTATTCTGTCACGTTTTGTTCCAGATCCAGGTGGATCTGGGGAGATTGGTCTGTGTCCGCACTCACGAATTTATCCTTAAACATTTCTATATTGGACTTATTAACTTCTGGGTAAGTGTTTTTGGTCTTATACACAAGACTTTCAAGACATTTTTTTTTGGTTTCTTTTTCCATGTTGATCCGTTCTGGCATATACTGATATTGAAATTGGAATATAAGTTAGATTTTCCCCTCCATACATTTTTTCATTATCTGTTTCCTATTTCATTTTTCCTTAATATCGAACCCACTGAGTTGTGAAACAAAACCTTCTATTTTGTTTAGAAGTTTCATAATTCATGTGGTAGTTTAGAACTCCTTGGAATTATGGTGCTCATGTTGCAAGTTCTACTTTAGGCTCAGTAGTCTCGTTTAGTCTCACTGTAACTTTGTGTTGAAGTTGCATATCTTCTTCTCAATATGTTTTTGTCCATTACCTATGGGACTCCCTCAAACATATGCTGCTACGTTTGTGAACACTTTTCATATTCTTCAAACATGTATTGTGTTCCTTACTGACATATAGAGTAGGTTTCACTCCCACTTGCATAATGCATCTATCTATACCGAACACATATATTCCATAGGGTCGACCCCATTCTTTAATAATACCATAAGCATGTTGTTGATGGATGGTAGAACTTACCTCTTCATGGGTATCCTAGTTAGTACCTCACTAGCACTTTTGGCACCCATGTTGTAGTATTTTATGTATGCTCGAAAGCCTTGTTTATCCTCGCCATGTCTTTGTGTTGAAGCCTCGTAACCTCTTCTAAATATTTTTATAGCTAATATACCCCCGAGGCTTCCAAGTTGTGTTGAGATATAATTGCATTGCATATTAACCACTCCCACTTTTAGGCCTAACACTATCTTCAACTTTCTATTGTTGAACCACTTGCTTATGCAATCCTACCACTGAGTTTCTAGCCTTGCAATTTATTCCTTTGCGAATCGACACCTTAATCCCTGGAGGAAACTTCCCTTGAGTGTCCTTATGCTACACATGCTTCTTTGCATTGAGCATAGGTATGTTCCTTGTGCTTTAGAACTAGTTTCCTTTCCCATGACATTCTTTTCCTCCACTGTACTATAGCACTCATTTATTCCTTTTCAAGCTTTAATAATATGAAAAAGACAAAAACAACAAAAAAAAACAAGGGGGGAAAGCGTATATCTCTTTTATTGGAATCAATCTTGTCGCCCTTGAACAAAGAATAATATTGAGTCAGTATCTCAATATTTTGGGTTCAGTATGGCTTTAGGAGACTTTTTCTAATTGTTAAAAACACTCTCCCCTAGTCGGTAATGCTTCCGACCATATGAAGTGTTTGTGGATTCCTCATGTATCACAAATGTATGCCAGTTTATAGTCATGTTTCCTAAGTCATATCATAAACGCACATACAAGAAAGTCAAATATCTCACTATTAAGTTCCAACCAAGCCAAGAAGTTGATTAGTTCTAGTAAGAAATATGTTTTTCTTTTCTTAAGAGAAAATTAGTTTGTTGATGAGTCAGTGAGAGTGTAGCATATGTTGTAGTATAGGGGAAAGTATGAGAAGGTTTCTAGAAGATCCTTACATAGAGAATTACACACTACAACATTATATATAAGAACACATAGACATATAGAAGAGCATACACAAGTGGGGGAGAACCATCAATAGCTTTTATTATATATTGTTACACATGATTTTGGTCACTCTAGTGATGTCTCTATAGTGATGGTGTTCAGGCTCTCATGAAGACTTTTTCCTGATAAAAGTGACTGTTGTCTTCCTCTACAAAGCATATTTTTGAAGCGAGTTTGCAGGCTACATATGGAGCAGGGTGCAAGAATCCTGATTCTCGCAGTTTTCCCTATACCTTCCCTGGGAGAAGTTCGCATCTTTCTCTATAAACAGGGTGCGAACCTGTTTTAAGGCTAAAAATGGACGAAGAGGTTACGAAGGTTCTATAAAGGGATCTTCTAGAAAATCAGTTGGCATTCGTATAGTTGGCATCATACTGACTTCTCAGATTTAGTGGGATCATCCTCATCCTTTTAACCATCTCTCCTTCTCCTATATATTGAAAGGTTTCTCATGGAAGAGGTTAAGCAAGATTGAATAAAGAATTGATGAGATAATAGGTTCAGAATTGTGTGAGAATCCCTTCTTGAATTGATGCTTGAGGCCTCCATTTGTCCATCAAGCCATAGTAGATATTCTTCATACAAGTTTGGACCAAATGTGTGTGTTGGAACAAGGGACCATCGAAAGGAAGATTGTGACATCAAGGCAATTTGGTTGTATCTTCTACTTTCATTTAATATAATACAGTGACATGTCCCTTTCCCATAAAACCACTCTTGTTTTATTACATGATTTCTTGATCGCATGTTTAGGTCTTCATTGAATGTATTATTGTTGCTTTCATCTTGGTCGATACGTGTTGTTGTAGATCTGACATTACAAGGTCACCAAGGCAAAGCAGGGACAACAAAGACATAAGGAAGCTATATCTTGAGGTATGTCATTTATTCCTTCCTTGATGGCAAATTCAATGATTGTAACTTAGGGAAAGTGTCACGTCCTGTCCTGTTTTGTTCTAGATCTAGGTGGATCTAGGGAGACCAGTTAGTGTCTGCACATATCGATTTGTCCTATAAAAAAATTGGCGACTCCACTAGGGACATCTTATTTTGTGGTTTTTGTTGGCCATTTTCTCTTATACTATCTTTTTCAGTTCCAACCAGTCTCTGAGTCTATGGGAGTTCCACATAGACCCTCTGGACCTAGAATTTCACTTAGATTTTTGTCCCTTTTTTCTAAATTTCTTTGATTACAAACAGTCTCGCACTGCACTTGCCTAGAGCCTACGAAAACCCCTAATTTTTTCACCCCACTATTCAAACCAGTGCGACATGTTCGCACCCTACCTGTGTCCAGCCTGCAAACTCCACTGATTTTTGCACTGAACCCTATAGCTAGCCTGCCAACCCACTTGAAATTTTTGTTTAGAATTAAGCTTTCCTGTCTTGTTGATGCCCAACTTTGTTTGATCATCTGGGAGGAACTTCTTGTTTCATTATTCGATTGATTGTTGAATTCAAATCTTTCCATTGATTAGTTTTCGGAGATCGGAAACTATTCTAAATCATTTATTCCAGCTCCTACTTCTTGACTTTTTATCAACAAGGGTATAATCTCTGATTCTGAGATCTGAGTGCTTGTCTGATTGGAAGTCTTTTGATTGGATTTAAAGTTCTGGATTGATTGTGTTTTTTAGATTGTTTACTGACTAGAAAGTCCTTTGTTTATTTGTTTAACTAACTACTTTCTTGATATTTTTATTTTTTTATCTACGTTGAAAGCTTGATTTGGGTGTGTGTTGAGTGTATCAATCTTCGTTGATTACTTGTGATTTATTCCTTACAGCCCTGTTTTGGTTTGCGAAAGAAAAATTAAAGCCATTGATTATTGATGAGTAATCATTCATAAGAAGCTTTTGCATTCAATTTTTTTTTTTTTTTCTAGAGAAAATCTAAAAGTTTCATTTCCATGGTTGTTTGCAATTCTGTTCAAGAAAGAAAAATACATTTCATAGCTTCTATTATTCTAGAAAAACTCCTTATCCCTACTGTAGATAGAGTTCATTGAATGAAAATTTGCATCATTCATCTATGTTTACATCCTTTTGGGTCAAGGTCTCAACAACATTGGTCTCTTTTCCATCCTCCTCTCGCATAAACAACATCCCATAAAAACACTACGTAACCATAAAATTTACTTAGTAAACTTTATTTTCCAGGATCTTTCACACCAACATTAGCTAGGCTAGCACTTTGTAATAGGCTCTGAGACACACTCTCCAAAGCACAAAACACACAATAGTATCTTGTGAATAGGGAGTGTTGAAATCCATTTGCAACATTTTTTCCTGGGAAGCCCTTCTCACACAAGGTTCAAACCTGAGGTCGCATTGAGATTGGCAGAATTACTCACCCTGCTTTGTTGGTCTCAGTGTAGAGATTACATGTATTACAAGGGTCACTTGAAGGTATACCCACAATGATGAGTGGAAGCCTTTCAAGTTCATTTTGGGATCGATACCCTGCCCTTGCGTGTGAATCAGACTGTCGACTGTCTCCCCAGGCATCATTGTTGTTGGTGGTAACTTTAGTGGCCTATCTTCTTACAGTCTTACACAAGGTGACTGTGGAGGGGCAAGTCTTCACGGTACCTAGAATCAACGTTGGCCAAACTCACTCAGGCTCCTTGGAGGGTAAATCCACAATTACTGCGTGGAAGCTTGCATCAAGGCGTAAGTCCGTTAAGCAAGTCGTCAACGTAACTTTTCCACCCTAGTCCAACCCCTTCTTATCTTGATTTCGTGACGTTGGATTTCATCACCAACTAGTGACCTCGACATAAGAAGGTTTCATTTGATTGGTTTGATACCTAGATTATTTTAGTGCGTGTTTTTCATTTCCATAGTTGCCCATAGAGTTTATTTTGTTAGATTTTTAGCTCAGCCAACATTGACCCTCCACGTCACTGATGTAGAATGCAAGGAATACCCCCATAAGGTCTGGAAGGTTCTCAACCCTTGCCTACCAACCCACTGGAGGGATCTCCTCAACAGAGTGAAGTCCAAGACATCGCCACTCCACGAGTGGAAAGAACTGACTCCTTACATCAATTCCAAATTATAGATTCTCTAGAATCTCTCCGACTTCCTCCCAATTCTGCGAGACGTATTCTCTGGCTAAATTCATCCAGAGATCTTGTTTTTCAAACTTCTGGAATAGCGACCGGACCTTTCGCAGGCCCTGAAGGCCAGAATCCTTTTTGGAGTACTGACATATTTCAAACCCCACCTCGTACGGTACGAGATATTTTTAACCCACAAACAGGTGCCAATATATCTGTCGAAGCCAACTTACCTAAAACATCTGATACAGACGCAATACCCATAGAACCAACCATCCTTACAATTTCCTATCTCTTCCTTGGATTAGACACCCAGTCACTTGACCCAAACACGACCATCCCCCTTCAAATGGCCCATTCTACAATGGTCCTAGATGCTACGAAGATTCCCATCGAGAATACGGTGGTTGGTCGAGCTCCCATTGGCACACCACTTTCACCTAGACCTACCCTGCCCCTTCCCCCTGGGTATAATGCATTAAATGCTTCTATACCTAACCCTACTTAGGGTCCATCCAGAGCTTCTAGAGTTTTCCCCTTCTTGGACATAATACTGTTGTCGGTTTTATTCTAACACTTCCTTATGTCCCCTCTGGAGTGTTGTATCCACCTTATGCTGACGGAACCGGACCTAGTGGCACTACTTAGTTATTCACACCTAATTATCAGATTCCTGTTGGTGGACAGTTTAACTTGAGAAGTCAACCCCCAATTGGAGGACAACCCCCAACTATCCCACCCTATGGGCAGAATATACCTATAGCCTTGGTCTAGTATTAGAACCATCTTACCCAAGGTAATCCTCAACTGACTGGGGGAACATCCTCAAGCAAGCTCTTTCACACCCCCTAGTATAGGCCAGCCATACCCAAGTTTGCCCAATCCTATTTGGGGTTAGAACATCCCACCTAATGTCCCTGTTCAATGGAATATTCCTAACCAGTACAACCCTATGGGCTACATGCCTCTACACCAACAACCCAATATGCTCAAATCTTTGCATTACATGCAAACGGCTTATGGTCCGACTGGTATACCTACAGGACTTCCTCCCCAAAGTCACCAGTACCCCCACGTGAATAGACAATTACCCTTTTTGGCCACTTTGGACTTTCCTTAGTTGTCTAGGATCTTGAATGACCCTATCCTTCATTCTCCCCATTGGCCCATCATACCGGCCAAGCTACCATCAGACATTCCCAAGTGTGATGGTAAACCATGAGAGGATCCAAACAACCACGTAATGAATTTTCACCTTTGGTTTTCATCCAACTCCTTTATGGATGACTTCATTAGGTTAAGACTCTTCCAACGAACCCTTACTAGTTTGGCTGCAAAGTGGTATATAGAATTACTATGACGATTCTTCTCCAATTTTAATACCCTCGCCATGGCTTTCCTTACCCACTACTAGTTACCAATCCATTATGAAACGGGAACCAAGATCTTGAGTTATTTCAAGAAAAATAAATCCACTCATATCTCTGATCACATACATGAGTGGAGACGACGAAGACGTTTAATCAAACTCGATCTCCGCGATCAATTATTGGCAGAATGGTTCACAAAATCCTTTGTGAATGACATCCCTAGATACATTACCATGGGTGGAGTTGTCACCAAAGAACAGGCGATCATTCATGCCCAGTACCTTGACCTCGTCTATTCATAGATGGGCACCCTTTATGACTTACTCCTTGACACTCCTCGTCCTTCCACCACAACTACCTCAACCACCCCGACAACTTCTTATGCTGTTGATGGTCTGATTGGCACTTTTTCCACTGACGCCAAATCTACATCAGCCCCTCACACCAACCCCAAGTCTTGTTCTTCTAATGCACATAATGATCCAACTCCCACCCCTTCCATTGGCAAGGCTTCTGAAGTGAACTCCGTTCAATCTACCCCTGCCGGTAAAAATAAATCCAAAAAAGGGAAGGGTAAGATCAAGGAGGAAAAAAATAACTCCCAATCTGAAAAAGCTAAAACAAAACTTGTTGATGATAAGGATAAGCATAAACCACGATATCTGTGTCTTATATGTGGTGATTATCACTACACGAAAGATTGTTCGAGACAAGATGAAGTCACTAAATTCCTTCAACGGACCCCAAAACCTCTTACACCTGTTGTCTTGTCAAAACCTTTCCCTTCTCAGCAATAGGCTCAATTGGTCATTCATGACCAATCCTCCTCTTCTACTACTTTATACGTCCTAATGTGTATGGGTGATTCAAAGAAAAATAACATTGCTATCGCCACTCGAACCAAAGATTATGCCCCCTCCAAGGAGAAAGTTGATGATACACCACCTTTGTTGGTACAACCGACTCCCACAACTTCACCCCCCAACGATCCTCTTCATCTCGAATGACCGAACCTTGATACAATGCTCTGCCCTCCTCCAAAGGGCGTTGTTCGAAAGTCTACCTTCAACCTTCACGAGCGTGTTGCCCAAGACTACAACATTGTAAAAGATCTTGTGCAAGCACCCTCCGCGATGTCAGCTCTAGAAGTCCTTCAAAGTTGCCCCGCACAACGGAAGGCACTGTTAAAGGATATTGGTGGAATCGACCCCACGGATACAAACTTGATAATATTTGACCTAGAAGATCACATTCCAAGGGTACCTCCTCAACTAGATTTTCAAATACAAGTTGTTATCGCAGACAAGAACATTTGTAGAATAGTTATTGATGAAGGTGCCTCGACATTCGTCATGTTTGTTGCCTGTTGGAAATCCATTGGATCTCCTCCCTTAATTGAATCACACAACACATTCAAAGCCTTTAGTGGCTCTGGATTTAAACCATACGATGTTCTTCCTTCGTTGCCTATTATGTTAGAAGGAAAAACGATCAACGTTGAAGTTGAGGTCTTCGATGCACCTCTTGATTACAACCTCTTACTTGGCCGTAGCTAGATTGATTCCATGCACGCAGTTGTCTCCACACTTTTCCGTGTGTTATGTTTCCCACACCAAGGAAAAGTGGTTAATGTAGACCAACTAACCTTCTTTAACTCTGATTCTCATACTAGCAATGTACCTTTCATTTTGAAAACACCCCCTGGGTACGAGAATGTCGGTGTGGGTCTTCTTAAAGATTCTACTTTGATGGGTACATTCCCAATCCCACCACCCGACATTCCTCCTCCATTTGTCGCCTCGATCAACATGATTTCTGCCTCTGTTCGAGAATCCCCTGCATCTCACGACCCATGGATTGTACCCGACCTTGGTGATTATCTTCACTATGGAGAACAAATGCCTTTGAGTACGATTGAATCCGCTTATCAGACCATTCAATCGGAAACCCTTTCCACCCCCTCTATTGGTGATTCTTCTCCTGATCATTTTCACGTCATTTTTCCCATGGATGAGATGATTATGTCTGTTAAGTTTGAGGATGACATCCCATGGGATGATGGGCATCATTGCTCCATTCTCTTCCTCGCACAACACAGCATCAAAATTTACCAACGGATTTTGACTCCGTCGATCGTTACCGTCATTTCCTCTATTCCCAAGTCTACCCACGACGTGCTTTACAAAGGGAACCTGAGTAATATCTCACCGACTATTCCGCTTGACATCTCTATTAAGCCCGGGATTGTTGAAAATGTTCATATAGGAGCCACTTGTTCCGATGATGAGGTCGTCACATACAAAGCTATTTTCAAGAGTTTTATGACAACTTCACTTGGAGTTACGAAGATATGTTGGGTATTGACCCCGATATTGTTGTACATGAGATCAAGACATACCCGAACACTAAACCTGTTCGGTAGAGGCTTCATCCAGTCCACCCTCGTAAATCCGCAACCATTAAACTCGAAGTTGAAAATCTTTTCAAAGGTGGTTTTATTTACCTGGTGGCTTTAACCGATTGGGTATCTAATCTCATTCCAGTCAATAAGAAAGAAGGCACCATCTGCGTTTGCGTTGATTATAGGGATATAAATAAAGGTTGTCCCAAAGACAACTTTCCAACCCCTTTCATTGACCAGATCGTCGACGATTGTGCCGAGAGTGAAATCTTCTCATTAATGGATGGTTTCTTTGGCTATAATCAGATCAACATTCTACCCGCGGATCAACATAAAACCACTTTTATTTGTCCTTGGGGCACTTTCGCCTATTGGAAACTCCCTTTCTATCTAAAGAACGCTGGCGTGACTTTTTAGCGAGCCATGTCATATGCTTTCCATGATATAAAGCACATATTACAACCTTATCTTGATGATCTACCAGCACATTCCATGCATCGCCAAGACCACCTGGCCCACCTCCGAGCCATTTTCCTTTGTTGTCGCCATTATCGTATACATTTAGACCCACTTAAATTTGTTTTTTGTGTGGAGTCCGACCGACTTCTTGGTTTCATTGTGTCATGTCTGGGAATTAGGGTGGATACTCTAAAGGTTGAGGCCATCTTGAATCTTCCTCCTCCTTCTATCTTACGCCAGTTCCAAAGTTTGCAAGAGAAGGCAAACTTTTTGCGTCATTTCATCCCAAATTACGTTGAGTTAACATTGGGATTTACTCGATTGTTAAAGAAAAATTCTGCATTTGTCTGGGACGAGCCTGCAAATAAATCCTTAGAAGCTTTAAAGCTTTCCCTTACATGTACACCACTACTTTTCCCACCGAATTACAGTCGAGATTATTTCCTTTATCTTCCAGCCTCGGACTCTACCATTGCTATGGTTCTAGTCCAGGAGGATGATTCTCATGACGAACATGTCATTTATTATTTGAGTCGAAGTCTCACGACTTCTGAAGTCAAGTATTTACATGTTGAAAAACTGGCCTTGGTAGCCGTCCAAGCTGCCCAACATTTTCGACACTATATCCTTTTACGCAAAACTACTGTGATTTCCAACTGCCACCCTATGCAACACATTCTTACATGCCAATTTCTAGGGGGGAAATACTCCAAATGGATTGTAATACTCCAGGAGTTTGACTTAGAATTTGGACATGCTAAGTCCAAGAAATCCTTAGTGTTTGCCGAATTGATATGTGACCTTCCCTTTTCTGTGACAGAAAATGTAGCAGAGGATTCACTACCCGATGAATCCCTTTTTATGATTAGTTCTGATGACCTTTGGTATGGGGATATCATTATATATCTCTATACTCAGACTTTTCGGCCCGATTTGTCTACCATTGACCATCGTCACATACATTACCAAGCCCATCATTCTATTATGCTCAGTGACACTCTTTATCGCCGTGGGATCAAATCTGTGTTTCGACAATGTCTCACCCTTGACGAAGCTGAGAAAGCCTTGAATGACTACCATTCTAGAGCATGTGGTGGTCACCTATCTGGGTATGCTACTTCCCAAAAGATCTTGTGAGCAGGGTACTTCTGGCCTTCTTTATTTAAATATTGTATAAATGTTGTCCAGAAATGCCATGCTTGCCAAACATATAACAATAAGATACGATCTCATCCTGCTCCCTTACATCCTGTAGTTTTCATAGGACCTTTCACTAAATGGGGTATCGATTTCATGACCTATAACCCTCACTTGGATAGGGGGCATGGACACATTATCGTAGACGTGGATTATTTCACGAAATGGGCCGAAGCGATGCCTACATTTGATAATACAGGAAAGACTACAACACTATTCATATTCAATCATATCATTGCTTGGTTTGGTGTTCCCCAAGTTATCGTTACTGATCATGGTAGCCACTTTAGAAACTTCATGATGTCTGAACTTACTGAAAAGTTAGGTCTTTTCCATGAAACTCAACACCCTATTACCCATAGGCCAATGGCCAGGTTGAAGCAATAAACAAAATCCTCATTACTATGCTTCGACAAATGATAGGGATTCATAAGACTAGTTGGCACACGATGTTGTTTTCAGCATTATGGGCCTACCAGACATCCATCAAGTTTTCTACCGGGTTTACGCCTTTCCAGTTAGTTTATGGCATAGAATCCATATTTTCGATTGAATGTGAGATACCATCTCTAAAACTAGCCATTGAACTTCTCCCAAACACTTATGTTGAAGAAGAATGTCTGTTGTATCTTATGCAACTGGACGAAACCCATCGTGATGCCACCCTAGTTATAGAAGCCCAGAAGAAACGCGTCAAATCCCAATACGACAAACATGTCAAGCCACATGTTTTCTCTGAAGGTGATCTAGTTCTCCTCTACGAACAAGATCGTGATTTGCTAGGAGCCAGAAAATTCGAAGCCATGTGGCGAAGTCCTTATATCGTCAAACGAATGTTGGAGAGGGAGCTTACGAGTTAGTAGATTATGATGGTGTCCCTTTGAGTGAGCCAAAAAATTATCTTTACTTAAATAAGTACTATGCTTAGGTCATCTGTGCATGAGTGCTTGTATTTTATTGTACCATACCTTTGTGTGTTACTTTAGTGTGCTTTTTGTTATCTGGTTTCTACCCTCGACCGCTTACCTTGCATTGTGCTTGGTTTCCAGATGTCAGAGTCTTCGCTACCCCACATTGGCTTCGTCGATGGTGCTAGTCGTAGTACTCAGAACATAGCTTCTACTGCATGGGCAATTTATTCACCCACAAATGAACTTGTCAGTCTATGAGGTGTTTGCCTCGGTCGTGCAACCAATAATATCACAGAATATAGCACCGTCATCGAATTATTTACTGATGCTATTTTTCTTGGTGTCTGCCACCTGGTTATATGACTTGATTCGCAGCTAGTACTGCTACAGTTAAGTAATGTCTATGCTATCTGAAGTCCTACTTTATTGCGGGTATATCTATGAATTCGCCTCTTGGAACGTTATTTTGATTATATCGAATATCAGCACATTCCTAGATGTCTAAATACATTAACCGATGCATTAGCTAATTATGTGTTAGACAGACATCCGAGACATTTATAAACCCAATCACACATCACATGTATTATACAAAGTAGAGTAAGTCGGTAGAAGCCGCATGTATATATGTATAACGATCAAATTTTTTTTACAAAAAGTTTTTGTCCGAAGACTAAAATATCAAAATATGAAGCCCATGGCTTCTACAATATAGCATCACGGGTGACGCTCATGGTAACACACAACTGCTCGTGCTACCCTATGAAGCAGTCGACTAAGGGACTTAGATACACCCACATCATGACGCTGATAGCATCTCGGGATCTCCCCAATAGAGATGTCCGAGACATCTGCTGTCAACCCCTCTAAATTCTATTTGACTGCCTCGTAATCCTCAACACCCCATCCTACCACTGGAGCCACTTCTCCTCTTCTCTGGATAGGAGATGTCCCTGGAGGCCGATGCGGTCCCACATCTGTGTCGTCAAAAGAGATTTTCAATCAGTCCTTGGATCGAAGACATAAAAAACATTTTATATAATAAAATTTACAAAAACTTTAAAAAACAAAATGTGCACTTCTTACCTAATTCCCCCCACTGAGCACCCTCAGCCAAAACTAAATCCGGATCTCCTCAGAAATCCAAGCCGGCATAGGCATATTCATCAACCATCATTATCTGGGGCCACAACGAATCAAAAAATGAATCATTATACTTGATTATAGGACCCGCTACATGCTGAGCCATGAGGTCACACCACCTCATCATCCTTGGGTCTTGTGGGGCCAGTAAACCCCAATATACCTGTAAACGCAACAATAGAACCCTCTCAAGGAAGAAGGACACCAAAACATACCCATACCCAAACTCTTTCAAGTCTCCTCTTCTGCATGTCATTAGTTGCCTCTTCATACTGTGAAGAACCGCATCTGAACAGTTGAAAACCCAAGGCTCGGTACACTCTATTGCGTACTGAAAATACCTATGGAGAGCCATGTGTGGAGCCATGCTCTCAACCATGCATGCAATGGTAAATAAAATGGTCTGTAGAGTCAAATATCAGACTCCCCAGATAACAACCTTTCCCTTACTTCTCTCCACCTCGGGCACACAATATCGACGAACATACTCACTCATAGGGAGACCTCCACCTCTACTTCCTATCAGATTCGCATGGGATCCACGGTGAGATAACCCCGTGAAAAAGTAGATATCCTCGATATCTAATGAAAGAGTGTGTACCCCCACCTGAAAAACCTATTGGTCCACATCCCACATGTGGACCAGGTACTCAAGCAATCTGAGTTGGGTTCTCATGCCCTGGATCTTAAAAAATTTCAAGATTCCGCACTCCCGAAGAGTAGCCATGATCCTCGAGTCATTCCCGGTGGTAAAATCTTCGTCCTCATGCTCTCTTTCTCTCCATTCTAGCATCTTGATAGTCCAAACCTACATTAGGACCATGGAAGGAAGTTAGAAACCTTGATTTAACCTCCTTGACATTTTTTGCTAAGTAAAAAGCATGCTTCAAGCTTTGATTCACAGCCCCCACAGGTGACACTTTCGCACAGTGTGAGAGGTTCACAGGAGAGCTGAAGGTAACCTGTGAGAACCCTTCATTCTCGTAGGTCCCGTAACGCCCGCCTTCGAACCTGTTTGTGTGCACCCCCGGCCTAAGAATTGACTCAAAAGACCTACTTTTTACCAACAAAAATAAATTTTAATCCATGCAAAAGATAAAGGATCGAAGACTTACCTAGTTGGCGGAGACCATTTTTCAAATGGTCGCATGTATCTCCCGCAATCCATTGAGAAAAATTTGAAAAAAAAGAGGGTCAATGGACAAGTTTTGGGAAAAAATTACAATGAAATGGTAAAGACAAGTTTTACCCCTACTTATTCATTTTCTTTACTATTTTTGGTATTATTTTATTATTATTTTTCCTAAAACCTAATATTTTAATATCCGTGTGAGTATGGTTTATCTCGCAGATCGCTGACCTAAGAATTTGAACCATGGTGTATGGAAGTTTTCTACATGTACGAATATCTTTTTAGGGTTTTGTAAGAAAAACCTCGAGCTCAGTCTTTGTTCGTTCTCGTGCTCGAAAATACATGAGAACACAACCGAGTATACTTTTGTCATCTTTTTGTACTCACCATGGTAACACAAAAATAACAAAAATTAGGGAGTGTTCTTTAAGCTCTTTTCATGCTCCATAAAGACGAAAAGCTTGCCAAGCGATCTTGTTCTCTTCACGCTCGTTAAAGTATTTGAAGAAAACGTTTGGTGGGCGATAGTTTATCACTTTTTTGGTCCTATAAAACTACTTTATGAAAAAGGAACTAGGAGAGTTCTCTTTAAGTGTTTTTCAGACTCTCAAAACATGAAAAACCCTCGAGTTTTCTATTTTTGGACTCATTAAACAAACATCGAAAGACCCATATGGGACCGAACCACTCATTCTTAGGGTTTGTTAAATATACTCCAAGGGACTCATCTGAAGGATGAGATTGCATCACCAAGCATATGTTATCATCCTCAAGCTTGCGTAAAAATAAAGAGGTACTTGCCAGAAATAGTGGGGGAAAATTTGGGAAAGAGATGTGTCTCTATATTCATGTTAAGTGGAAGTAAGTGTCGCTCTTGAACATGGCACCCCCTTTATTATTTGAACCTGGGTTGGGAAATCCATTTGTCTCTCGTCTGACTTTCTGCAAGTTCGTATCTTGGGTCGTCCTTGAGTCAATGTTGCCAACACCAATGTTGTGCCACCCATATGTTCAAGAGAAGTTTGACCAAACCTTCTATTAAGTCAACCATCTTCAATTGTCATTTCTTACCATGTCGGCCTTCCCTGTGTCAGTTTCAAATCATATTCACATTTTGAATCATCATAAAAAATCTCTTAATTATTTCATGTCATTGATGGGGGATACATCAATGCCCTCTTGTGATGAGTCTTTTTCCATCGACTTTAGCTCATTATCCAGGAATAATACTTAGAAATCATTTAGTACCTTAGAACCTGCATGCCTTAATGGCGGGTCTCTTTGCTTTTGACAGTGGATTCACATCATTGATCTCTGATCGAGAGATTTCGACGAGTGTTCAACTTCAACTCATTTATTCACATTCGTTCGGATTGCACTTAGGTACCTTGGGAGTCATTGACATCAATGGTGATTTTCCTCGCACTTGTTAACAGTTTTCATCAATGACCGTTAATCAAGTGGTTTCTAACATGTTCGACTTCGACACATGTAATCACATGGCTAGATTCGTACTTTCAGATGATGGGATTGAATACCTTGGGTCTCATCTTTTTGTTCCAGATTGCGATGGAGCATTTATGATTTGTATTAACACATAGATCCACTTTGTATGTCACGTGGCTATGTCCTAATCTGATTCTTTTAACACAGATCCATAGTGTATTCCTGGTGGCTATGTAGCATTTTGATGACATGGATACATGGTGTATGATCGGTGGCCATGACCTAAATTTGTGATTTCATTCATTCGTTGTCTGAGCATGGGAATGCCTACCTCAGAACTGGTATTATATTCTGCAGATGCTTGATTGTTTGTAGGTTTTCGATTAGGTGTGATCCTTACTTTCGACACACACATGCATTTTACAAAGTATTTTAGTTTTCACAAATTCCAGCCTCATACTTTGGGGGGAATTCTGTTATGCATGATTTCGGTCACTCTAGTGATGTCTCTACAGTGATGGTGTTCAGGCTATCATGAAGACTTTTTCCTGAGAAAAGTGACTATTGTCTTCCTCTACAAAGCATATTTTTGAAGCAAGTTCGCAGGCTGCATATGGAGCAGGGTGTGAGAATCTTGATTCTCACAGGTTTCTCTATACTTGCCCTGCGAGAAGTTCGCATCTTGCTCTATAGACAGGGTGTGAACCTATTTTAAGGCTAAAAATGGAAGAAGAGGTTACGAAGGTTCTAGAAAGGGATCTTCTAGAAAATGAGTTGGAATTCGTATAGTTGGCATCCTACTGACTTCTCAGATTTAGTGGGATCATCCTCATACTTTTAACCATCTCTCCTTCTCCTATATATTGAAAGGTTTCTCATGGAAGAGGTTAAGCAAGATTGAATAAAGAATTGATGAGATAATAGGTTCAAAATTGTGTGAGAAGCCCTGCTTGAATTGATGCTTGAGGCCTCCATTTGTCCATCAAGTCATAGTAGATCTTCTTCATACAAGTTCGGAGAAAATGTGTTTGTTGGAACAAGGGACCACCAAAATGAAGCTTGTGACATCAAGGAAATTTGGTTGTATCTTCTACTTTCGTTTAATATAATATAGTGACATGTCCCTTTCCCATAAAACCACTCTTATTTTATTACATGATTCCTTGATCACATGTTTAGGTCTTCATTGAATGTATTATTGTCGCTTTCATCTTGGTCGATACGTGTTGTTGTAGATCCTACATTACAAGGCCATCGAGGCAAAGTAGGGACAACAAAGACATAAGGAAGCTATATATTGAGGTATGTCATTTATTCCTTCCTTGATGGCAAATTCAATGATTGTAACTTAGGGAAAGTGTCACATCCTGTCTTGTTTTGTTCTAGATCCAGGTGGATCTAGGGAGATCAGTTAGTGTCTGCACATAACAATTTTTTCTATAACATATATATGTCCAAAACAATCTATGTCTTTCTGTTACATGATAGTGTATATATATGTACGATATATATATTTTTACTAGTTGGTTACATTCCTTAACTATTTGGTCGACCGATGCTAAATGCATGTTCGACCGACTTCCTAACTGACTATTGCATTCGACTTTGCTAGTTGACTAGTGGGTCTAGTCGGAAAAGACGACTAGCCCCTACAACATCTCCCCCCTCCTCAATTCCTTGTAGTTTACAACCCACAGATGCCCTCAAAAAATGTGAAAAATAAAATAATTCCGCATTTTCACGTGGGGATTTCGATTGGGTTCATTTCCTAACCTTTTGAGCCCATACCAAGTGGAATTCAACCTCCTTAACCTCTAGAGGATGGTATCAATGCACCATTTGGGGCATATATGAGAAGAAAAAATGAGATGCAAGATCATGTTGGGAAAATTTAGCAAGATTCCCTATAACCCTTCATTCTCTCTATAGCATCCCATATCTGGAAAATCCTTTTCCATTATTCCTTTGTTATGTATATAACTACATGGTGTGCTCCTATCCCTGTCAAATTATCCAAGGAAGAGCCTCACCACTGAGTTGATTCTTGAAGGTCTTTGGAGGAACAGGGCAATTGGATTTGAACCAATACTGATGGTTGAATCAAGTTGTAACTACCTTTTGTTTAAATGGGTACTTGACACTGAGCGGAGGGGGTGAATCAGTGTCACAAAAATTTGATCAATTTTCCACTTTTCACAAATTAACTGAACAACAAATATTTATTTCATTTTCTCAAACAATATATATAAGAATAAATATTTTATTTATTTAAATAACTTGAATGAATACATAAGATCAATCTTTGAATATCATCTTCAAACAATTATGAGAGAGCCAGCTCTGTTTTACAAGACCCATCTTGTAGTTCTCAGATCCAACTGAGAAATGAGGAGCCCAATCCTCATAACAATTCCCAGCTTGTTGATCTCAGATCCAACTGAGATGTGAGGAATCCAATCCTCATACAAGACCTAGCTTGTAAATAGGTACCAACCTGATAGAATGAACATTCATTCAATCCATTATATACAAATATATATACTTCAACAAATTCAACTACACTTCTTCTCACCATTCCTTCTTTTTTATATAGTCTTCCAACGGGTGTGAGTTTGAAGCATTCTCTCTTTTGATATTTGAACCATTGTACCTTTTCATTTAAAATGAAAATTTTAAACTTTAATTAATATCATTTTTCATTTTTATTCTTTATTCATGTTTTCATTATTTAAATCTCTTTTAATCATGACCGTGTATCGGTTCATATGTCCTCGTGAGTTGATCACAAACATGGATCGACTCATTAGATTGTACTCATGCTTCTGTTGCGTTCTCGGTTCACCAACATACCATATTCGGTCATTTTATCAATTCTCTGTATTGTTCTGGTGTAACTCTCTATCGAATGAAATATGTATGAGGATCTCCCATATGACCGATGGCGATATCCAAACGTTAGGCCAAATGAGCACTTGAGTGCTTATCATAATCAATAGTCACAATTTAATCTCCTAATGAGATGGACGACTATCAGGACTTCGGGACTTTGTCCTTTCAAATATTATGAATACGATTTCTATGAATAGATCGGACGGTTCACATTTATTTCGCGGAACTAGATCAATGGTCATATTCAATCCTTATACTTATCCTTTCATTGCTTAATCCGACTGTTGGGACTTAATCAAGCATTGAGATGTATGGCCACCATTTACTCTCAGACTTTAGCTATTTTACTTACACTATCCTTTCACTGTAATATGATCAATGGTTGAGAATACACCCATAGTGATCTTCAGATCAGACAACTCATGTCCACTTCGGGACTCCAGCATTTGGGACTACGGGACTTAGGCTAATCACTACTTCATTTTTCTCCGGAGTTATCACCTGTTGAATAATTCATAGGCAGTGGAGATTGCTTGTTGTCAGTTAATACTTCCACTTACACTATCCTTCCACTATACTTGATCAATGGTTGAGTATGCGCCCGAAGTGATCTTCAAATCGAATGACTTGTGTCCACTTTGAGACTTCGACATTTGGGAATTCGAGACTTTCGGCAAGTGCTGGTGGTAAAAATCCCGAAGTAAAAATCTCGAAGTGACGTAACTTTCTTACGTCACTTGATGACATGGCATGATCCAAGTAGTTGCCACATGTCACTTAGATTCATGATTTACATTTACTTGAAATGTCGATTTCAACTTGACACTTGTCATTATCTAATTGTGCCACATGTCCTTGCTAACATGTTCTGCTAATGTGGTCTACCACATGTCCTTATTGATGTGGTCTATTAACGTGGCCTGCCACATGTCCTTATTGATGTGGTCTTCTAGATGTCCTTACTGGCATGGTCTACCACATGTCCTTGTTGATGTGGTTTGTTGACGTGGCATGCCACATTGTTGGGTATGTGTTATATTCTTTGCATGTGTGTGTGTGGGCGTTTCAGATTCGACAACTGCATCTAACGATCCCTCAGATGTGTTATATTCTTTGCTATTTTTAGCAGATTTTTCTATTTTTAGCAGTTTACTAAATTAATCCCGGTTTTAGGGATTAGGGTTTTGGTATCTACGGAATACCTAAAAACATTGTATATATTTTATAGTGAATGGTTAAATTCGATATAATGAATATAAGAAATTTTTTCCCAGTTGAGGGTTTCTGGCATAAAATCTCTATGTACTCTGTGTATGAGTGATTTTGATTAATTTATGTTTTGCTTAAGAATCTATATGCATTGCTTTACTTCAGAGGTTTAAAATTTACACACATGTCCTTGTTGACATGGTCTACTAATGTGGTCTGCCACATGTCCTTGCTAATGTGGTTTGCTAACGTAGATCTCCCTGAAGTGTAACTTCCTCACAACTTTTAACCCAAACTGAATGATGTTTGTTTGATCATGATCTTAGATTGATGACTCATTCTGTCTGTGATGCTATTTTTCCTTGGATTAAATCCAATGAATCCTGTTCTAGCTTATCATGTCCTTCCACTTTAGAATGATCCAACAACTGACAGAAATTCAGATAATTGAGATCTCAAATCTTTCAACTTATCTTGTCCTTCCACTCATAAGTGATCCAACGGTTATGAATACTCTTGAAGCAGATCCACGATCAAGGATGATTTTGGAACCACAACTTGAGAGTGATTTAATTAGTCACCCAAGCTCCGCAATTTAAAGTTTGTGCATTTGTTGGTGATTCAACCACAATCGTTGATCTTTGAACCTATCAGATCTGATGATCCTGACTAATTGCGAGATTGGAAATAGCACGATGTTTAAATCTCCTTTCATTCTCCAAAATTTATCTCTGTCCTTGATCTGGCTCTTTCATATTTGACGGTCACGATTTAATCCAAATTAATATGATCGTTTCTTGGATCAACCACATTCGTCCATATTTGAGTTTATGAGATATGATGATATAGATGAATTGTGGGATTGGAACTAGCGAGTCGTTTAATTCTTCTTTCTCTCTCTGCAATTCATCCCTGCGGTTGATCTAGCTTGCATATCCGATGGCCGTTGAGGCTTCTTACCTTTTCTTGTCCATCGATCAACTTCTTAGTCTTTCCATCAATCCCAATGACATTTCTACAATGCGCTCTTCCTTCTGAGCTTTGATATTCATTCGCTAACTCTCCTGATCTTTAATCTCTGCATACGTTTTTGACATTCTCTACTAACTGATATACTATTGACATCAATGACAATTTCATCTATTATAAATCAAGAATGATAATTCATCATAACAACTTATCATCACATTATAATAACATCAACTTTTGACATCAATGACAATATGTCCAACACCTTTCTCACATTGTTGTCAATAGAAGAGTTATATTTCCCTCCTATTGTGTGTTTATTGATCCATTGTAATGTTATATGCTAATTTATTTAATATATACTTGAATCTATGCACATGATATATGTTATTTGAATGTATAACTACCTTGTAGCAACCTATCCCTGGTTTCCTATTGCAGGCTAGTTCCGACAAAGATCAGGAGCACTTCAAGAAGCGAGAGCAGGGATCAACATCAAACAAAGGGTTCAAGGTGTGAGGCCTCTCGTTATTTATTTCTCTCTCTCTCTCCTTCTAAAAATTAGTTATTTCTTGTATGCATTGATATAAATGAAGGTAGGTTATGTCTTCTAAATTTGGTTTTTCTCTGTTATGACTTAACCAAAGGTTAGGGGGGAAAATCCCGTAACAAAATTGGTGAGTCCACTGGGGAATTATTTCTCCTAGTTTGGGTCAGTTGTAGGGTGTCTTTTGTGTCCTTTTTTTTGTGAGTTTTCCTTTTTTCCGAGCTTTGTTTTAAAGATTTTATTATCTAGAAACTTTTCCATAAGTTTCTAAGAGTCTCCCTGCTGAAAGTCCTTTTTATTTTTCCAATTGTATAGAGTTATCCACACTTTTCTCTTATATCAGTCACAAATATCTGTTCTTTTACTATGTATGACCCACAGACATCCATGATTCTTAGTTCACATAGTCACGGACCTGTGTGCAATTTTTGAAAAATATTTTCTTTCTTTAGTCTCTGGGAGATTTAGGGGATTTGCCAAGTCATCCTAGGCTTCCTGAGTTTGTGATTGCTTTGCATCACTGTGTTAAGTCTTTGAAAACTTATAAGTCACATAAAATATCTTTCTCTTGATTTCCCAGTGTTCTTTTCTTATTTTTATCTTGGATTTTCCTTTCATAGAATCGTGTATCCTGTAGTTTCTTTTAGCATCTTTTGTTAGTTTTTCTTTGATAGAAAGAAAATAAAAAAACCTAGTTTTATGGTAGTTATGTCTCTTTCTTTCTTTGCATTGTTTTGCATTGTTACTTTAAAAAGAAAAATATATTAGCATAGGTTTTCATTTTATTCTAATATTGAAAGCATTTCAAAAGAAAAATAAGAAAGAAAATCATTTTGTTTGCCTCTTTTGTATTTTTCATCAAAAAAGTAAAAAATTCCATTGCAAGGTTTGAAGGATTGTTCGTGCATTTTCTTTTTGAAACTATTTTTCGTTTGAAGAATTAGTGTAATTTTTTATTTACTAGTGTTCTTATAAGTTTCAGTTTTTTAAGAGTCTCAAACAACATTGGTTTCACTTCCATACCCCTTGAGTAAAACCACCCTCTAAAATGAACGTTAAACTTAAAATGTACTAGACTTTATTTCTAGGGTTCAAATACAAGTTTATGGTTAGGGCCTTGGATTAGGTTGGAGAGTTAATTTATCCAAGGCTAGGAAACAAACATAGGAGTCTAAGTTAGGGAGAGTCAAATATATTTTTTTTTATAAGTATAGCTGAGAGCCTCCTCTAACACATGAGCTAAACACGAGGTCGCTTAAAGGAGAGCCGAGGAGATACCCCTCTGAATATTAATTGAGGGTAGTGGAAAGATCATGTATTGGGGGTTTTGATAGTGCCTTTACCTCTATGAGAGGAAGTGCTTTCGAAGAATTAGGATTTGTTACTCTACCCATATGTTTGATCCCGACTATCTATTTTACCACATGGATGATGACTGCAAGTTGGTATCCTTAGTTTCTTTTCCTAGGGATCTCAAGGAAACTATGAGGGTTTGTCCTGGTACCTAGGGTAGATTTTGTATCACACTTTTTTAGTATTGTTGGAGGGTGTCCCACAAAGCGTGGGTGCTTACACTAGATAAGGTTGGTTAGTGGAGGTCAGAATAACTGCTTCTCACCACTTTGTTCATTGGTTCATAGGACTTAATCAACCTTCACCTTTGTCTGGAAGGTCCCTTTCCACTTTTGCATTGCTTTGGACTGAGGACCTTATCCACATTGGCTAAAGATTTGGAAAATGTGTTTTCTTGCAATGTTTATCTTAGGAATTTTTAGTGGAGTGATTATTTGTATAGTTGACCTTAGGTTGTGTCAGTATCACCACTTTTTTATCATTGATTCAAGGCAGTCGACCAACCACTCCGCTGGTCGGGAAGGACCCCTGGTCTTTCTCTTGAAAGTGTGGAGCCTCCTCCTAGAAGGTGTGGGTTTTTATACCATTGGTTCACCAGAGTTATTGTGTGAGACTTTTGTGGACATGAACAATCCCGTGAGGGACGAACATGTGCAGAATAAAGTTATGTCCAAATTTCTTGAGGATACCAACCAAGGGACCCCTTCCCAAGGGGATTCTTGTTCTTTTCCTTTCTTTGGAAATATTGGCCACCCCTTGATGGCCACTTTCAACATTCCTGAGTTGAATGTAGGACTACTGGTTTAGTTGTGGTCCACTTCGAATTTCCCAAACTCTCTTGATGCTTCTCAGATAAGCACCTTATGTTAGGGACATCATACATATGTTGATTCTTCACCTTCTGCATCCACGAAGTCCACTTCTCCTCCTTATACCTCTTTTGGTGAAAGTCTTGCTACCAGTAACAAGAATTTTAAAAGGAATAAGAAGATGAAGAGTAAGAAAAAGAAGTCACCAACCTCTACTATTCATGTTGGAGACCTGTCACCAATCGTTGCAAGTCATGTTAGGGGCACAAGTCTAGTCACTGCTAGTCATACTGATGTTGAGTCACCAACCTCTACAATTCATCTTGAAGTCTTGTCACCAAACTATGCTAGTTATGTTTGAGACAAGCAACCAACTGTTGCAAGTCATTCTAGGGGCATGAGTCCGGTTCGTGTGAGTCATACTGGAATTAGCTCACCAACCTCTGCAATTCATGCAAGGTTAAATTGATCAACCTCTTCTAGTCATGTTGGAAGCACAAGTCTAGTCACTGTGAGTCATACTGGAAGCAATTCACCAACCTCTGGGAGTCATGTTGGAAATAGGTCATCAAATTCTACAAGTCATGTTGAATACCAACACCCAACCTATGCAAGTCATGCTGGGGGAAATAGCCTAGTCCTTGCAAGTCATACTAGATTTTAGCAACCAGCCTCTACTAGTCATGTTGCAAGTGCAAAAACCAACCTCTTGTAATAATGTTGGAGATTCGTCAAAAACCTCTATGAGTCATGTTGAACAAAAGCAACCAACTACTACAAGTCATGTTGAGGCATGAATCTAGTCACTGCTAGTCATACTGGAAAAGCCTCATCAACATCTACAAGTCATGTTGGATATTAGCTACTATCCTCTATAATTCATGCTGGGATCATGTCACTGGTCATTGTAAGTCATGTTGGCAGCATTGATACAATTGAGAAGCCTAGAAATATAGGACGTAATCCCACGTTCCCTTGTGAGCTTTGCAAATGATATCACCTTACTCATTTGTGCCCTACTATTTCCATGGTATGAAGAGAGAGGTCCTTGTCTAATGGACCTTTTAGTTCTGATTCATCTTCGGTTTCCCAACAATATAATCAATCATTTGTTGAAGAAGTGGTAGTGCCAATGAAATATTCACCTGATACCACTCCCATTTTGGGGGGTGGTGCATTTCTTGACCATGTTGTATCACATCCTATTCAACCATTGGTTGAGAGAGTAGTCATTCTGATGCGATCTTCGGTCAATCCCACTCTTCTCTTGGAGAGTGACAAGTCTAAGGAAGTGACATCATCGATGCAATCTTCGGTCGATACCACTCTTCTCTTGGGGAGTGATGTGTATTTTGACCATGTCCTTATCATTTCTAGTTCAGTACCTTCTAAAAAAGGGGGCATTCCACTCTCTTTGAGTACGCTCCCTCCAAGTCCTAGGATGGTTTCCTTTGATTGGAATGATCTTATAGAGACTCTCCTTCCTTCTTCTACACCTTTCCAAATAATGGTTGGAATTGATTCATTAGGAATTCACTAAAGTATTATAGATGAAGAATCCTCTGCAAGTATTTTATCATCCTCGACTTGGCAAGCTTTGGGTTCTCCCAAGCTTGTGTCAGTTGTTGGTGAGTTGCTGGCTTTCGACAGAAGACCTAGTGAATGTCTGGGGATTCTTCCTCAGTTTCCTATCACATTAGGTTGGAAGACTATCCTAGTTGATGTGTTAGTGGTTCCAGACCCTTAATACTTTAATATGCTTCTTGGGCATGATTATGTATATGCGAATAATTTTGTGGTGTCTACACTCTTTTATGTGATGCATTTCCATCACAATGGAATCATTGTCGCTATTGATAATATTTCATCTCATAATCACCATCCTAGTTCGATTTCAACTTAATTTACCCCTTTGTTCGTTCCTAGTGTTCGAGTAGACAAGTGAATTGTGTGGCGTATTATCCTCAGTGTTCAGTTGCTCTTGAGATGGGATATTTACAGTCATGTTTTCCCTCTCGAGACAAGGTCTCAACAATTGATCAGGTGTTTTTTTGCAATGGGGTCATGGTATCCTTTGCTTCCCCCTAATGTCTTGAGTAATCTAAAGTTTCCTCTTGAGTATAATATTACTATTTGTTAGACCTCCAACCTTGGTATTTATGTTTTTTTGAGTCCCGTTTTTAAGGATTTTATTTTCCTTCATATGAGGCCATCCTTGAAGCTATGATTATGGATATTCAACCTCTTCTTGAACTTGAAATTTTTGAGGTTAGTTACCAAAGAAGCCCTTGGCCTAAGCCTAGAAATGGTCTCTACCGGGAAAACTAATATGCATAAGCCACAAGGCTTTGCGGTCCTATGTACATATAATACTTTTAGGGTTTCTTGTTTTCAATTTATGTATCCCATAGCACATGTTTTTATCAGAGGTTTCTATATTGGACTTATTAAATTATGCGTAAGTTTTTTTGGTATTATATACATGACTTTGAAGATGTTTTTCTTTGGTACCTTTTTCCATTTCGATCTGTTTTGACACGAAATGATCTACTGGCATATAAGTTAGGTTTTACCCTCCATGCATTTTTGCATTATCTGTTTCCTGTTTCATTTTTCCTTAGGATTGAACCCACTGAGTTACGACATGGAACCTTCTCTACTGTTTATAAGTGTCCTAATTCATGTGGTAGAGCCTATCTTCCATGGGAGTCCTAGTTTAGAATCCCTTGGAATTATGGCACTCATGCTGCAAGTTCTCTTTTAGGCTCGGGAGTCACGTTTAGTCTCTCCATGACTTTGCATTGAAGATGCATATCTTCTTCTCAATATTTTTTTTTCCATTACCTATGGGACTCCCTCAAAGGTATTCTACTACGTATGTCAAAAAATTTCATATTATTCAAACATGTAATATGTTCCTTACTGGCATATAGAGTAGGTGTCACTCTCACTTGCATAATGCATCTATCTATACCAAACACATATCTATCATAGGGTCAACCCCATTCATTAATAATACCATACCTCTCAAGCTACTTAAGTGTGTTGTTGATGGATGGTAAATTTTACGTCTTCGTGGTTGTCCTAGTAAGTACCTCACTGGCACTTTTGTCACCCATGTTGCAGTCTTTTCCATAGGCTCGAAAGCCATGCTTATCCCTGCCATGTCTTTGTGTTGAAGCCTCATAACTTCTTCTCAATATTTTTTTGGATAATATACCCCCGGGGCTTTCAAATTGTGTTGAGCTATAATTTCATTGCATACTAACCACTCACACTTTTAGTACTAATTCCTTCTTCAACTTGTTATTTTTGAACCACTTGCTTATGCATTCCTACCACTAAGTTGTTAGCCTTGCAATTTATACCTTTGTGACTCGACACATTAATCCCTAGATGAAACTTTTCCTGAGTTTCCTTATGTTGCACATGCTTCCTTGGATTGAGCATAGGTATGTTCCTTTCACTTTGGAACTAGTTTTCTTTTCTGTGACACTTGTTTCCTCAACTAGACTATAACAACCTTAATTCCTTTTCTCAAGCTTTAATAATATGAAAAAGACAAAAAAAATCCTTAAACCAAAAAGAGGGGGGGAAAGCATATATCTCTTTTATTGGAAACAGTCTTGTCGCGCTTGAACAAAGAATAATCTTGATTCAATATCTCAGTTTTTTAGGTTCAATATGGCTTTAGGAGACATTTTCTCATTGTTGGAAACATTCTACCCTAGTTGGTTATTCTTCGAACCATATGGAGTGTTTGTGGATGCCTCATGTATCACAAATGTATCCCAGTTTATAGTCATGCTTCCTAAGTCACATAATGTGTTGACCTTCCTAAGTTAGTCAAGTCCATCTTATCATGACAAGTATATTTTTCCTTTAATCATGCTAGTATAGAAGGTCCCCGTTGAATTCTTGCTAGCAAGTATGCTCTTACCGAATCTGACACATTTCTCTGAGAATATGACCTAGAGTTATTCCTTGGGTCTATTTCTATCATTGATTGGTGATCTTACGCTCAATATGAGATACCATCATTGTTCATTGACTAAGAAATTTCCCTTTTGTTCGACGTCAACAACAATCATCACACATAGAGAATCATGTATTACCTTGGTTTCCTTTTGATCCCATTGGTGGATTCCCATATTTTTTAGTAGCCTCCATTATTGGATCCTATTTAGAGAGTCTCTTCCATGTGCTTTTCCATATGGTACATTCCAGAGTCATACCTCAGTGTGGTCCTTACAATATTTTTGTCTGAGTCCTTCCAAATCTTTGGCCTTCTACTACCCTTCATGCTGGATGATGGAGGATGCCTTAATTCCTTCCTTCTAGTGGATATATTCCTATCAACTTCCACACATATTTCTCTACGATAGGGATCTAGAGTCATTTTTGGTACCTTGGGGCCTTCAGTGTTCCCTCACTATTGACAATGGGAATACATCAATGTCCCATGCTCAATAGATTCTACCAAATGTTCGACATCAACTCATTTATTCACACTTGTTAGATTGTGACATGGTATATTGACACCCATTATCATCATTGGTGGGTTGTCTCACATTTTTTAATGGTATACATCAATGAGCAATAATCAAACGATGTCTCACTATGTTCGACCTCAACACATCTATTCACATAGTGTAGACATGGTGGATCATTTTGAAGACTTCCGGTGAAGTGCGATCATCACATGTTTTTTATCCTACTCGACATACATTGTACCACCCCATAGACAGTGGTACCTACAGAGTATCAGATTTTTCACTCCATTGGTCCCAGATATCCTCTATTCTTGATTTTGAGACATAGCTCCATTGTGTATCTCTTCATGGCTATGATCTACTTTGACATGGATCCACTATGTATTGTTCTTGGCCATGGAAATTAGTCATACTTTCATATATTCCATGGATCTGTACTGTACTTGATTTTGTTTCCATGCTTACACCACTCCTGAGCATGGGTATGCTTGAATTGCGAAGAGAATAATCTTACTTGATTTTGGCTGTTGATTTTTGGTTTTGGATCAGATGTCTCGGGAACCTTCATGGATTACTTTATTTCATCCTTGCCTCTCAAGGTTATGATGTATTTTGTCCATCTCTTTCCCTTCCAACCTCACACATTAGGGGGCATATGTTATAGCAAAAATTTCCACATATTTGCATTTATGAAATGGCCCAACTATTTTCCCTAGCTTGCTAATCAAAATCCCAACCTCCCTCATCAAAGTTACTTAAAAAAAATGAATTTTTCTTATATCCATGGGTTTCCTTTGTGCAACACATGGACATCCATTCCTTTCTAGTTTTCAACCCATAGATGTCCACAAAAAATGTGAAAAATAAAATAATTTCACATTTTTGGGCGGGGATTTTGATTTGTCTCATTTCCCAACTTCCTTGAGCCCGTACCAAAAATAATTCAACCTCCTTAACCTCTCAAGGATGGTATAAATGCACCATTGGGGGAATAGATGAGAAGAATAACTGAGGTGCAATATCATGCTAGAAAAATTTAGAAAGCTTCCCTATAACCATTCATTCTCTAAGTAGCATCCCATACCTGGAAACTCCTATTCCAGTGTTCCTTCCTTATCTATACAACTACAAGCTGTGTTCCTATCCATGTTGAGTTATCCAAGGAAGATCCTCATCACATAATACCTAGTGGGGAAACATCACATAATACCTCATCCTTGAAGGGTTGGATGTTGAATGAAAATCGACACTGTTGGCTGACACGAAGATCTATTCCTTGGTGAAGCCACCCGATGTTGTATGGTTACGGGTGTGGTGTTGCCGACAATCCCAATTGTTTGATGACCTCTGTTGAGATGAGGTTCTTCTGGATTCCTCTATCAACAATAAAATGTAGCGGGGTCCCCTTCACCCACAACTGTGAATGAAAAATGCACTCCCGCTCTTCAAGATCTGTTGGTTCTTCTGGTTGAATTTTTGCGATCGTGACAATAACAGTGAAGTCTGTGTAGATGATTTGGTTTTTACCAGTATTTTCATAATAAGATTCAGAACCAGGTTTCGGCTCCTTTTCTTTGATCTCAACCACCAATGACTGTTTTGAGTGACATTCATCGGTGTTGTGCCAGGGGATTTTGTGGAAATCACACCATTTTTTGGTGTCCTTCTTCATCTTCCCATGACCCTTCTTTTCCTGTGGCTTAGACTGGTTTTCTGGAAGCTATTTGTTAGGGTCATATTTCTCATACTTTAGTTGTTGCGTATTTGCAGATCTGAACTCCCATTTGTTTTGGTGCCTAAATTTTTGCTTAGTTTTAACAATATATCTATACGCAACACCAAGTGATGAGATATCTAGAAAATCCATTTCAGTTTATATGTATCTATGTAGAGCCTCGCGGTATTTGAGAACCAAATGTCACTCGGATTATTTGATACCTAGCTTGGTGCACAAGGTATGGAAGGTATTGTTTAACTCTGACACTGCTTGGCCCCTCTCTTGCCGCAGTGTGGTCCATCTCATGTACTGGTCCTCATAGTTTCCAACAAGGTAATACTGTTCCTTTACTGCATCCACAAAAAAATCCCAAGTGGGCTCGGCCCTAAATATTCCAGAATCCTCTATGGAACTTTTCTCCCAATAAGTTTCCCACCAATGTTTGACATGGGGGAGAGCCTTAAGGAGCGCAAAGGTGATATTTTCTCTGTCAGAAAAATTGTCAACAGAGAAATAACCTTCAAGCGGATTTAACCATTTGTCTAGGGCATTCGCATCTATATGACCTTCAAATACGGGAATATCAAAATTAACCTGTACCTTGAAAGGAGAGGTTCTTCCAAAGTGGTTGTTTGATGAAGATGTGCTCGTTTCTATCGACAGGCATTGAAGGATGTGGGAAAAATTCTCCATCATTTCGTCCCTCTGTCACGTGAGATCTTGCTCAAGCAATAGATTGATAGAATCATCTGCTCTATCTTTTTTCTTTTCTTCCACCATGGAGGGTTTATTGGGTGTGTGTGATCCAAAAAGGATCCAGAGAAGGTTAAGACAACTCAAAATGCACAGAAGAAAATCAAAATGCATAGAATGGCTCTAGCAGACACCAAAAGGGAAAATTTTCAAAGTTCATAAAACTCGGTTAAAATGGAATAATCACGAAGAACTCATTGCAAGCTTTCTAATGGCTCAAACGACTTTTCAAACGGAGTTAGGGATCAAAAGTTATAAGAGGTCAAAGTTCAGTCAAACTTGGTCAAAAAGGCAAAAGTCAAAGTGACACGTGGCACAACTGAGTTTGCATGGAAATGATGCAGACACGTGGGCAATTTGAGTGATGACATGTGTCAGTTTCATGGGTAAATCATATGGTGACAAGTAGCATTTTTCATGGACAAATTATATGGTGCCACGTGGCCCAGTCATGGGCTGCCACGTGGCCCCACTCCAATGGTTGGGGTATGCAAAAATTTTATTGACTCCCCAAGAGTCTAACTCATGACCTATCACCATCCCAAAGGCCCCACAAGTACGCATTAACCATTAGGCCATACAATATTACTTATTTGTAGTATGGTTCAATTAATATTTAAATGTAAAGTCTGCACTAATGAGCCAAAAGGAGGGGCTAGGCCTTCGGCCCACCCTTGTTCACGTGTTTTAAACCATGCGACCATATTATTCTGCCTACCTAGGGGCTGAACTCAACCACCTCCAAATATAGCCTTTCCACCAATCTTTAACACATGTTTCCACCATTTTCTTCGCCATTTAATTATCCATTCTGCCATTCTAGCCAACCTCCGCCAGTTTCTAACCTTCGCCATTTTTAGTAAGTGCACCAGAACTGTTATAAACCATGTGTTATAATGAAGGTACATGGGATTCGACCTGGAACCTCCTCCAAACAAACTCTAAACTTAGCCTCCGCTAACCGCCATGCCAACCACATTAGTTATAACATAACCGCCCAGAGTTTGTATATAAGGGGGTTTTCAGGCAATACATTCGGACACACAAGAGCATGGAGAAGGGGCAAGCTGAGCGCATCCATACAATATGGATTTGGTTGCATTTTTCTAGATTTTGGCATGGATTTTGAGATCTGTCAGTCATTAATTGCAGGAGCAGTGGCATGGAAACCGAGGCAGGGGTGTCTTGGGGGCCTGAATGTGTTTGACTCAGATTGAGGCATGGAGATAGTCATTTTTAGGTAAAAAGACGCCACAAACGCAGTGGTGGTGTTATTTTTCTGATCTGAGCAAAGATTTTGTGGATTAACTCCAGAATGAGGTATACTTATGTATTTTGCCCAATTCTTTTGTGGAGTTAATAAAAAAACCTACCCATTTGAGAGAAGGACCCAGAGACGTAGTCCACTAGGGATGAACTCCATTATCAAGTTCTTTGTGTTCATATTTCATGATTATGTCTCTTTGATATGAGCTTTTCCTTTTTTATGGTGTACTTTTGTTTATGCTCATTTAATACAGTTCTTTAATAAGTCACTTGACGAAAATTTCCCAGATCATGTTCATATCAGAGTAGTCGTCTTTGAATTGAATTGTTAAGTATGAATTCTTACTAGGGCCAAGCATAAGAAGGGTGAAGGAAATCTTAATACGTTCAATCCCGAAGTTGGTCATGCATCCCGAAGGAAGAAGATGGCAGAAGAGGACAAGCATGATGAACATGAGAAAAAATTTCACATGGTATTTTATCGCATGTTAGACATGGTTGAGAATATGTATGGATATTACAAGAAGAGGATGAAGAATAAGGAGAAGAAAAAGGAAGCACATGCAGATGATGATGCTTCGGTAAATCAAGGGGCTAGAGGAGATTCTCCCAAGCCTCCGTCTTCACCTTCAAGTTCTATTTCTTCTTCCTCAAAGAATTCTCATCACTCTCAGCATTCTAACCATAAAGCCTCTTTTATGAAACCTTCATTAAAGATTGATGTAAATTTTTCTTTACCTATGTTTAATGGAGATGCTAATCCTGAGAAATTAGACAATTGGATCTGACAAGTTGAAGTATATTGATGTGTGCAGCATGTTGACGAAGAGGAATTTAAAGTGAAACTGGATTCTCTTTGGTTGGAAGGCACTGCTCTCGTATGGTGGGAGAGAAAGCTACAAGATAAGAGTAAGTATGGTAAGATTATTTCCTCATGGTCGGATTTTAAAATATAGATAAGGAAGTAGTTCTATCCATTAGGGTATTTACATAAAGCAATGATGGAATGGCAAAATTTGAGACAAAGTAAAGGTCAGAACATACAAAGTTTCACAGAAGAATTTAGGAAGAAAGCTTTAACATTGAATATTCCTTTGGATTCTTATGAAACTTTGATGAAGTATATTGGCGCACTTCACAGTTATATTTTTCATACTTTGCTCTTGTTTAACCCCACTAGTCTTGACGAAGTTTGTGTGCAATCCACTCACCTCGAGAACAGGGGGAAACATGTTCAAGAAGATCCCAGAAAGAAACCTTCCAATTTCCCACAAAATACTTTCAAGAACCTTAAAAGGAAGGGAAAGAAGACCGCTATAGTAACGAGAGAAGGAGGAAAACCATCTTGCACTCATTGTAAGAGGAGCGGTCACAATGAAGAACATTGTTGGAAACTGCATCCAGAAAAGAAACCGAAACAATTCAGTAGAAAGGGGAAGACAAAGACTGTTGCTACAGTGCAACAAGATCTTGGTTCCGAATCAGGAGATGAAGAAAATATCACAATAGCTAGAGTACAAGGTAAAGAATCTCTTCATGTTAGTTCAAGTTTCACTGATGAATCTCATATTGATGAATGAAAGAGGAATGAGTTATTTCATATACGAGTTGTATCTAAACATACTAAGATAGATACATTATTTGATCTGGGTTCCCAAGTAAACTTAATATCTGAAGCACTTGTCAAGAAGATGGGTCTTGTAACGAAGCCACATCCAAAGCCTTACCCTCTTGGTTGGGTATGTGACAAAGAAAAACTTAATGTCACCAAACAATGTAGAGTTAGATTTGCTATTGCTTCAAAGTTGATTGATGAAGTAGATTTGGATGTTGTATCACTTGATATATGTGGCATAGTGTTGGGAAGTATGTATCTTTATGATAGAAAAGCAGTCTTCTTTCTTCATGAGAACAGATACCACCTTACAAAAGGGGGACTGCAATATATTGTTAGAGCTAACAGCATTAGGGTGAATATGATTCTTGTTAGTGCAGGGCAAATGAAAAGACTCATAACCACTAATAAGAGATATGTACTCATGGTTGTCAAAGAGAAAGATGTCAGGACATCTGATGCTTTCCAAGGATGTGATCCATCTCATAAAAAGGAATTAACTGATATTGTTTCTAAGTATGATGATATTTTTTAGGAACCAGATGGATTACCTCCTAAGAGGGAAATCCAACATGAGATACATCTGCAGTAGGATTCTCCTTTGCCTAATGTGGGCATGTACATGATGTCAGTTGTGGAGATGATAGAGATCAAGAAGCAGGTACAGGGCTTATTGAATCAAGGAGTCATCAGGCCCAGTTCATCTCCTTGTGGTTCTCTGATTGTGATGGTGCCAAAGAAAGTGTTGGATTGTTGAGAGGGTGGGTGAATCAGTAATAGAGAAATTTAATCATTTTTAACCATATAATCCAAATGTTTTATCAATGAAGCATTATCATCCAATAACTGCAAAGTAAATAAGAAATGAACAAATGAACAATCATACACATACATAGTACAACAATGTTTTACGTGGAAACCCAAATCGGGAGAAAACCACGAAATGCTTTTCCTTACATGTCTTGAAGAATTACATTCATTTGAAGCACCAACTTCCTTTGTTTTCTAGCTGCAACTGGAAGGAGGCTCAAACCCCATAGTTTCTCAGGCTACAACCTGAAGGAAGCTCCAACTCCCCAATTCTCTGGCTACAACCAGAAGGAGGCTACAACCCCCTATGTTCTCTGGCTGCAACCGGAAGGTGGCTACAACCACCTGTCCTTGCCCCGTCCAACCACCCTGAAGTAGAAGTAGAATGATGGAACCACTGTCACACTATCACTATGAGATATACTACTGTAAACCTGTACCAATAAATTTGAAACATGCATCAACCATGCATCAACTTGTACCTCAACCTATAATCAACCTGTACCATAAACAAGTGCATCAACCATGCACCAACCTGTACCTAAAAACCTGTAATAAACCTGTAACATAAACAAGTGCATCCAACCATGTACCAAGTATGTAAAAATCATGTGTCAACTACTCATCAACTATGACTCATCAATATGTACCAATATCATCAACTATACACCTCATGTATGTGCCAACTCATCAACTACTTGTCTCAACCATGTACTCAA
>JZKD02S1888324.1:14508-25831 GCA_000966675.3 Picea glauca | reverse complement strand
CTTGTATAGGTCTATCCATGAGTTGACAGTTGTCAAACCTTTTGACATATTCTTTGGCATCTCTAGAGAGTGAGGGCCAATAATTCCCATGGTGGAGTATCTTGTACCTAGTTCTCTTATCTTAAAAGTTCCCCCCACATGGACCATCATGACAAGATTTTAGTATTTTGTGGACTATGTCCTCTAATACACCTTCTAATAATTAGATATTGCCCAGTGTAGAAAAAGTAACCATCAATCTATGAGAATATTTCATTTTTCCTAACTATAGTTTATCATTCTTTGGGGGTCAGGTAATGCGGGAATTTTCCTACAACCAAAAGGTTAGAAATATCTACAAACCAGGGTGAGTTAGTAGATACTGTGAAGATAGTGTTTAAACTTGTTTATTGCAATATGATCAACATGCAAAATTATTGGATATCCAATAATATAGTGTTTAAACTTGTTTATTGCATGAATCAAAACAAGAAACTATTTCTCAGTTACCATCTAGTTCAGCTCAACAGGTGAGAAATTATTACTTGAATAGTGGATTGCATTTGGGTATTTTCCTTCAATTTATCCGAGGACTGCTCCGATAGCAATGTCGGATCCATCTGTGGAAATGTGGAATGGGAGGGTCCAATCAGGTCCTTTTAGTACAGGAGCTTCAAATACTTTGAGCTTCAATGCATCAAGTGCATGATGGCATGTCTCAGTCAATATCTTTTCTAAGTAAGGAAAATAATGGATGAGCAATATGTGAAAAAATTTCAATGAATCTACGATAATAACCAACATATCGTATAAATATTTGTACCTTCTTTTGTGAAGCTGGAGTTGGAAATAAAAATACTTATTTCCTATGAATGTGTCCAGGACTTGGTCAATAAATGGTGATGGGAAGTGATATTTATCTATTTCTTTATTCAATTATCAATAATCTACACAAATCCTCCATTTATTAGTTTTCTTTGATACCATGAAAAGAGGAGAGACCCACTGGCTATCAGAAATGGGATAGATGAAATTAGATGTAAGAAAATTTTGTAGCTCTTCTTTGACTATGTCTTTCATCATCGAGTTCATCCAACATTGAGTTTGATGAATGGGCATGACTCCTTCCTTAATATATATATGATGTGTACATAGGTTAGGGTGGATTCACTTCATGTCAGATCAATCCCAGGTGAAGGCATCACTATTATTTCTCAACACTTGAACCAAATTCTCTTTTTTTTGTTCAATTAGTCCTTGGTTGATTTTCAAGTTTTTCCGTGGGCTGATTTCTATGGTTTCTATAAGGGATCATTGGTATTTTTCTTGTATAGGTTCTTGTTCAATGGGTGAGATGTTTGTGGAGGATAAGGAAATTTGAGTTTCTAGTTTCATAATATTCTCAAGAAGATGTGCATTTTTTTTAGGAAGAGGAGGAAGCTATAAAATTATTGATTATGTCATCCTTTGTTTTATCTCTTATGGCTAGGTATTGATCTATGGATAGGACTTGATGGGATTCCCCTTCTTCCTCACTTTCCTCTTCATTAATCCAAAATGGTGTTTCTAAGTCTTTGTTGTGTTTGGCAGGAGGGTAGAGAGTTAATTTTTTTGTGGCGGTCCCATGGAAAATATTCATGTTTTCTAACTGACAACCGATGTAGGAATCGATAGTGTCCAACCACGGTCTCCCTAGGATTAAAGGATACCCACTGAGAGAGGTTTTAGGTTGTAAGACCATGAATTCAGCAGGATATTCCCATGAATCCATATATATCACTACATACTATAGAATTCATTATGGTTTAATGGTCGATCTATCAATGAGTTGAAGTACAGTGGGGGTTCCTCTAAGGCTTGTAATTCCTAAGCCTTGCATGGTTTCATGTACCATAACATTGATTGTGGACCCTAAGTGAATTAACGTGTTACTAATAAGTGTATTATTTACTTGAACGTTAATGACTGGACTACCAGGGTAAGAGTATTTAGTCGCAAGAACTCCCCCCATCATTAGGTATGATAGTTTTCACATGACGTGAACAATTTGGTGATCCTTTCGTTTCCTACTAGGCTTCCTCAAAAAATGTTATCGTACCAATTTTGAATAAACAGGTATGTCCTTAATTGCTTGAAATAATGGTATTTTGACACACACATTCTTGAGTTATCCTAATAAATCAAACTTAGATTGTACATAAGGTTTTCCTTGATTTAACCTTTCAGGATAGGGTGGGTCCCCAAGTGCATGGTGTGCATTTTTAGTTTTTGAAGGTTCCTAAGATTGTTTTTGTTTTGATTCTTCACTTGGGACCTTCTCATTTATATATTCAATTCTAATGTGAGGTTGTTCCTTGGTTATATTCTTCCCATATCTAAGTTGAATATCGTTATAGTTCATGGAAGGGATGGAGTAAGTTGGGTAGGTCACAAGTCCAACAAATTGCGCTGGTTAGGATAGCTTCATGTTATTTGGATTAGGTATGGGTTGTGTAGGTAGTTGTGGCTAAACAAGGGTGGATGTACATGCCTACATTTGAGGTGGGGGTAGAAGTTGCATGGGTGGTTGTCATAATTTGTTGGGGTCCTCCCATGGTGGGATTTCTCCAACCTTGTTTCCATAACTGATTGGGAGGAGGAGCTACCCATTCTTGAGTTGTAAAACCTCATGGTTGAGAAGCATATTTCATCTAAGTATTAGTCTAATATGAATTTAAATATTAAAGATTTCAATTTATCTTGGATCATACCTTGAGGTTTAGGTTACCAGGGCCGCTTTTGAGAAATGTAGCACAATTGTTCGGCTCCTCATATTTTTGATAGATGGCCTTTAATCCAAGAAAGGATGGACAATTATGTGTAGCATGGTCCTCACTACATATCCCACAGACCTCAATCTGGTCCAACAGACATTCTCTCTTTGGATGATTCGTTCTACATTCCAGGAAAAATATAGACAATGCTCATTCTATTTCCTCATGCTTCTTCTTCATCTAAAGTGTATCTAGTTGGGAGCTCGGGAAAATAAGTATATCGATTTTAAAATCCACTAACACGTTCCCAATTTATTCCCTTATTATTCCACTTCCATCAGTCTTTCCTTCTCTTTCCAACATATCTCTTGGCCCTTTTCCTATAAGTATAGTGGGGGTTCCCCTAAGGCCTGTAATTCCTAAGGCTTGCATGGTTTCACATGTCATAACATTGATGGTGGCCCCTAATTCAATTAATGTGTTACTAATAAGTGTATTGTTGACTTTCACATTAACGACTGGACTGTCAGGGTCAAAGTATTTAGTCACAAGAAATCCCCCCATCATTAGGTCTGGTAGTTTTCCCATGACGTCAATAGTTTGGGAATCCTTTCATTTCCTATTTCCCTTCCTCAAAAAATTTTATCATACCACTTTTGAATAAATAGGTATGTCCTTAATTGCTTGAAATAATGGTATTTTGACACACACATTCTTGATTTCTTCGAAGAAATCAAACTTAGGTTGTACATATGGTTTATCTTGATTTAGAGTTTTAGGATAGGGTGGGTCCCGAAGTGCAGGGTGGGAATTTTCAGTTTTTGAAGGTTCCTAAGATTGTTTTTATTCTAATTCTTCACTTGGGACCTCCTCATTTAGATCTTCAATGCTAATGTGAGCTTGTTCCTTGGTTAGAGTATTCCTAGAGCTAAGGTAAATATCGTTATAGTCCAAGGAGGATATGGAATAAGTTAGGTAGGTCGCAAGTCCAACAACTTGCACTAGTTAGGATGGCCTCTCGTTGTTTGTGTTAGGTATGGGTTTTGCAGGTAGGTTTGGTTCACTAGGGGTGGATGTAGATGCATGCATCTGAGGTGGGGGAAGAATTTTCATGGGTTGTTGTGTCATAACTTGTTGGCATTCTCCCATGGTGGGATTTCTCTAACCTTGTTTCCATAACTAATGGGAGGAGGAGCTACCCATTGCTAAGTTGGCATACCCCATGGTTGAGAAGAATATTGCATCGAAGGATTAGTCCAATATGAATTGAACTATTGTGATTGGTCTTGGATTATACCTCAAGTTTTAGGCTTCTAGGGCCACTTTTAAGAGATGTAGCACAATTGTTTTGGCTCCTTAGATTTTTGATAGATGGCCTTTAATCCAGGAAAGGATGGACATTTATGTGTACCATGGTCCTCACTAAATATCCCACAGACCTTGATCTAGTTCAATATAAATTCTCTATTTGGATGCTTTGTTCTACATTCCGAGCAAAAGATAGCCAATGCTCATTCTATTTGCTCCTACTTATTCTTCTTCTCATTGTATCTAGTTGGGATCTTAGGGAACTGAGTATATCGATTTTAAAATCCTCTAACATGTTCTTTATTTCTTCCCATGTTACTTCACTTTTGGAAGTATTTCCTTCTTTTTCCAACATATCTCTTGTCCCTTTGAATGTTTTAGATGTGCCTCTGGAATACTTACGACAAATTTCCAAGATAATGTCGTATTCTAGTTAAGAGACATCTCCCCCATCCATAAGGTTGGAGAGTTTTATACAATCATATCACATTCCTCTTATAAATAATACATGTCGGGTTTCATAAGCCAAGTCTCCTTGATTTTCCCTATGTAGGTTGTAAGTGAATCGTTTGATGTATTATTCTAAGCTCTCATCTTCATGTTGCATCTTTTTGAAAACTTCTTCCCTTCTTGTATTTGCATTAGTCTTGGTATTTTTCTAGAAATCTCTTTGTCATATGGTCCCATGAGTGGATGTTATCCTTTTTTAAGCCCATGAAACATATTAATGCATCCTTCTTAAGTGTGGCAAGAAAGAGATTCAATTTATGGGCATCTATCACATAGTTGTAGCTTCTGCAAAGTACACTGAACTCGAAGAGGAATGTATTAGGATATTCTTTAGATAGCCCATGAAATTTTAGCAAGGAAGAATGAGGTATGTTCTTCATCTTGGTATCCTCATCGGTTTATTTTATTGGAAATCTGAAAGTCATACGTTCCTCTTTGACAATCTTGTGTGCCATTTCTTTCCAAGGGTTGTCCTCTACTTCTAAAGGTGCCTCGAGAAAAATGAACACTTCAGAATAATATTTCTCGTTGATATGCTCCTATGACAATGGGATCTTGATGTGCATAGATCCTTGCACAATCTCTAATACATGAGGAGATGCTTCAACTTTTTTTGGTAAGGGAACTTATTGTAGGTGATAAGTAATTTAGTTGATGATGTTCCTTCCCCTTTTGTGATTGACCTACACTGTTAGCATTTTGGGGGATTTTGGAAGAGATAATAAATCTACCCGACTGATCTCGAGATTTGGATTTACTGAAAATAAATCATAACATCTATTCTAACGAAATGAAGAAAAATCAACACAATTAAACAACGCTACTTTCTTTTGACAGTTCCCTGGAAACAATGCCAAAAATGACAGACCTTTCAATTAATTTCTAATTAAATTAGTAATAAAATGAAGAGTTGTACATTTAATTATCAATCTATGGCTCATATGGAACTTGCAAACTATCGTGCACAATCTATGAAAGAAGAGTGTTGTTTTGACTATGACATTGTAGCACTTTAATGTCACGATTCAAAGACTCATAATACTTAATTAAGTCACCAACCTATGCCAAGGCTGAAGTTTCTCTACAGAAATTAAAGCACACTTTCAGGAATTTAAATCATGCTTGTGAGAATTAAAACCACACTTGAAGAAATCAAAATCACACTTGTGGGAATTGAAATCAGACTTGCAGAAATTGAAATCACACTTGAGAGAATTGAAATTTTTTCTATGATCTATTGGTGACTCGCTTGAGTATAATGAAGGTTTTTTGTTGTTGCAACAATTAAGTCTTTTTTCATTCAGTATTAATCCAATAACATCAATCCAAATACGTAAAGACTAAACTTAAAGAGAATCATAAAATAAACACACTAAGTGCAGTTGCAAGCAGAGTTGCAGAATGATTGTAATGTTACAAGAATCTAAGTTGCAAGTTAAGAATAGAAAACCTAACCACTCATAAATCATATCATTGTTCTATAGATTAACATTATACTAGACTAGAATATAATTATGAAATCCAAGAACTACACTCTGATTCTAGAACGACAACAATCTAGAAAAAATCTAGAACATGTGTTATGAACTTGGAATTACAGGGATTGAAAGAAACTAACAATAGAGTAAACTAAACAGAAGTAAAATGATAATTCTAATATTGTAACTATACCTCGCCTAAGGGGGTATGCAACTAGAAAGTCAGAACCAAAATTATATAGTTGTAAGTTGAAAGATGCAATAGAAAAATATGATTTCCAGAATAATTTCCTCTCCCTCAGCTCTCAGAGGGAGAATTTTTTATACACTATGATTATTGTTCTAAAATTATACAAACAGTGGATGCAGAACCATGATAATCTAATTTTTCATTTGGTTACAAAGATTCTTTCAATTTTAGTGGGAAACAATTGTATGTTGAATCGATAGGTAACCAATTTCCTTAGTCTCCCATTTGTCCCATGTCGCCTTCCTTCGTGGAGGTTTCTTCCCAACTTCTAGCTCTCGACTACCAGTTATAGCATTGATCATTGTGCTGGTGAAATATATTTGGAGTTGTAGAAATGAAAGGCATACTCAGAGTTACAATGATTTGTCTGGAGTTGCAATAAATATGAATGTGCCTTGAATTGCAACATTTGGCTTACATATAGAATTGCAGCAACTTGGTTAGCTCCTAAAACCGTATCACTTGGAACTGCAGTAGAGAGGTGTTGAATCCACTTTGAGGTGTTGCAAACACTGTATTATATTATATAACAATATTAGTGATTGAAAGTAATGAGTTCCTTCCTAATAATTATGCAAAATAATGTAATAGTGGCATATGGGGTAGGATCCATACCTTAGTGATAAATAAGGTGAAATAGATAAAGGAAGTAACATAAAGGAAAGCGATTAATGGAAAATGATAAAAAAAAGGTATAGATGGGTGTTGAAAGTATTCCATTTTAGGCCCCCATCACATATGGTACTATAACTCCTATTTTTCACATCGTTGTAACCTTCGCGCTATAGTTATGTGGAAGCAACTCCATATTGTCGCAACTCTCATCGTTACTGCCTTTTGTGTTATACCTCTATTGTTGCAACTCACGATGTTTCAAATCACATTGTTGTAACTTTTACGTTGTAGCTCACATAATTGTAATTTATTTTTCATTGGAGCTTTGTTGTTGCAACTCCTGTTGCTACAACTCATGTTGTTGTGATTTCTTTTTTGTTGCAGCGTCATTGTTGCAACTCCACTTACAATTGTACTCTATTTTTTTTTCTTTCTAACTTGTTATATCTTTAGTATTTAGTAGTTTTTGATTGATATTATATTGAATTGTTGTTGAATATGCGAACACATAATTGTTACAACAAAATAGGATCATTGTTATGCATAAGCAAGTCATTATTAGATCATAGCATAATTTTACTTTCACAAGAGTGATTTCCTTTTTGCAAGTGTCGTTTAATTTCCGCGAGTGTGATTTACTTTTTGCAAGTGTGATATACATTTTGAAAGTGTGATTTAATTTCTACAAGATTGATTTAATTTTAGCAAGTGTGATTTACTTTCTGCAAGTGTGATTTAAATTCTGCAAGTGCGACTTTTCTTTCCTATGAGTGTGATATTTACTTTTCTGCAACTTAGGAAATAGTATAGTTTGGTGATTTAATTAAGTATCTTGAATCCTTGATTTGTGACAATAAAATTACTACAACTCGTAGAAAAAACAACACTACTCTTGCATATATAGTGCATGACATTTTGTAGTAAGATACGACCTCGGATTGATAATTAAATGTACCACTCTTCAGTTCCTCACTAAGATAATTAGAAAGTAATTGAAAAGTTTGTCACATATCAATAATAGAAAAGATTTGAACAAGAAAAAAAGGTAGAGTGTGTAGGACAAGGGATGGATCAACATCAGTATTACCTTAGTTATCCTTCTTCTTAGTGTCATGGTAAGTTTTAGATCCAAAGAACCAATGTGACATATCTTCCAACAAATGTTCACCCTAGATTGGTTCTTCAATGCCTTCCATAGTAATTTTTGGTTTCGTGGTCTTGAATTGCACTTCTAATATTGAAGTGTAAGTACTCACATCATCAGTTGCAAATCTATTTCACCAACTCAATGTTATCGAAGCTCCTTCCAACCTTTCCAACTTGATAATATCATTGTTCATCTGCATAAGTAAAAACTCTTGAGAATAATTTTCAAGGTTGGTCAGTTCTTGTTTCCATGATTATTGTATCCTCTACATCCTCCCATTCTTTGGATGTTGCTCAATACCATAATTTATCACAAGGGGATATTAACTAGTTCGACCCTTCCAATTTTTTCCCACCACCAACTTTATTTAACTTATCTACACTTTTGATATTGTTTCTTATATTTTCTAGAAAAGTGTTATGCATCCACCATAATCTTGACTCTGGGTAACTTAAGTGATGATCGTGAGAATGACTGCACTACATAGATTGAACCGGGTAAACTATGTAGCACTATCATCAAGGCCTCCTATGAATCCACCCTAGACAATGGAGATTACATCTCGATGTTATCAAGATTGGGTAGAAAATGTTGTTCTACTAGCAACATTTTGTTCTAGAATGGAATTTTTCCAATTAATCTTTCATGAGGTCATTTCATGAAAAATTGTAGTGCTTTAGTTAAATATTGAAACCATTTTGTTGCAACTCTAAAGGCTGGCCTTTTATGGTGCCTTTGAATGAAAAAAACAATGTTGTGATCAAATCATGGACATGCAATAGAGTCTCTAATAGGTTCTTAGCATTGCATTCAATTCTTGGATGGAGATGTTGATGTCAAGGTTGTTTTGTTAATCATTGTAATGGTTCATACAAGTTCATAGGGAATTTAGAGTTAAGTATCTCATGCAATCACTTTAACAAGTACTTATCCTTGATTATTTCAACTTGTTCATTCAAATATACATATTCTTGCAATCAAATCCATGGATTTGTATGTTGAACCAATCTTCAAGTTTGTCTTTCACATCGACATCCAACATTTTTTTCACCACTATATTTATTAAGGTCCTGATAAAAATGTTGTGTTGGCTATATTTAAGACCTAGGGTCCATATATGATGTCTAACCATGGGTTCATCACCTTGTCGACCAATATCTTATCACGGTCATTCATAAATGGGGTTTTTTAATTGTGAAAAATAAATTCAATATATTGTATGGGGGGAGGAGGGGATGTGGGGTCTCAAAGGTTTTATAGGTATTGTGAGATATAAAAAAAAATGGTATCTAGTAAAAATAAGGGTTTGTTTTATTGGGAAAATATATTGGTAGGGGGGTTTAGAAAAGGGATTTTGGGAGGTATTTCTCAATATATAATGAAATTAGGTATATTCTTTAATATCCCATGAACGCAGGCACTATGTCACATGTTCACTAGGTGAATACCCCGTGTGTCTAACATGAGTCAAGTGTAGTCTAGTATGTTATAGTACTCAACCTCTCAGAGGAAGGAGGTCTCACTCAAGGCATGTATAACTACTATCATTAAATGTGGTGTAGAGGAGTGGGAAAGTTTGGAGGTATAGGCTCCATTATTCAATCATTTAGTATGTGTTATTGTTCATTTAAGAAAAAAAGAAACCATTCACATAACAAGAAATATAATAATATGGATGTCATAAACACCCCTATGATTCCATTATATTAGTAGATAATAGGGTTTATTAATGATGTGACCTTACAAAATATAATCAAGAGATGGAACTCCCATTGATAACCAATGTGTAATCACTAAATATCATAAACTCTACAAACCTTTACAATAGAAATTGAACCTTTATGTATGTATTCCATGAGGTGGTTATAGAAGAAATTGAACCCTTATGTATATATTCCATGAGGTGGTTATAGAACATTCTAAATGAATCTAGCACTAACCACTATAATCCACTTATACAAAAGTGTTATGTGACTCTAATCTTGATAAATAAAGGCCTCTCAACCAACAACTTTGTGAGAGGCCCAACGTATTCTTATATTATCTTTATTCCAATTAAAAAATCATAATTTCTATTGAAAAGAAAGGTGGAAACCACATTCTTTAAGTGCTTTAGGTATGTGTACAAAAGAAAGATGAAAATAAAAAGGTTTTCATCTTTTCTCCTAAATACATATGGATAAAAAATATCATAACTCAAAAAAGAAAAACCCTACATTCTATTGTTGATATTATCCTCCAATTATAGACCTCAAAAAAAAAATTCATGACAGTAATGAGAAATTTACATAAACATACTATGATATAAAATAGTAAAACAAATAATAGTGGGAATGACTCCTTAGCACTAGCCTTTGAATAAAAAGACCAAAAAACCTATTGCACTTAGCCTTTGTATCAAGGTACAAGAGATAGACATAGTAAAACAAATAATAGTGGGAATGACTCCTTAGCACTAGCCTTTGAATCAAAAGACAAAAAACCTATTGCACTTAGCCTTTGTATCAAGGTACAAGAGATAGACTCTTCCAAAATAAATAATGTAGCTTCAACCTATTGCCCTTGTTTTGAAAGTGCATCAACCAACATATTTTGTTTATGATATACATGAGTATATGATATACCCACAAATAAAGATTATTCATTTTTTATTGATTTTCTAAATCTTCTAGTTGACCACAATGAATTTTAATTTCCCTTTTTATTCATTGAAGAATAAAGGAGGAGCTCTCATATACCTGCATGTTCCTAACCCCTTTATCCATGGCTATTTTCAGAACAAGATGAAAGGCCTTCATTTCAATGTAATTGTTCGACCCAATTCCCAAATTAACCTTAATCTAATGAAGTGATCCTCATATAGGAATAAAACACATACTGCACAACTAAAATTATCTTGTATTTATCTATCACCATTAATGGAAGCTTAGGGAGGGGATTTGTCGATAATACGTGATTGTAAAATTGGAAGGTAGGAATTTGTTTCCCTTCCAAGATTTAAGTATTACATGCCAACAAAATACCCCATTTAATGATGGAATTTTCCTATAAAATTTAATTCATTTTTTGAAACCAAGCTCTAAGGCATTCATCTACTGAAGTACCTCTCCAACCATTTTCCATTCTAGTGAATTTTTCTAGATCTTTCCATTGATGTTGAGCATATGGAAAATGGATAACTAAATGTAAACTTGTTTCCATTTCGCAAGCAAATGTTGAGTCCCTCTCTTCATATTTTTTGTGAGTTTTATTTATTTATTTTGGAACCTTATTTTTAAGTATG
>JZKD02S1888313.1:45350-55440 GCA_000966675.3 Picea glauca | reverse complement strand
CTTACGTGCAGGTTACTTTTGGCCTTCCTTATTCAATGACTGCATCACTGCTGTTCAGAAGTGTCATTCCTACCAGACCTATAATCGGAAGATTCAGTCGCATCCTGCTCCCCTTCATCCTGTAGTCTCAGTAGGTCCTTTCACAAAATGGGGCATTGATTTCATGACATGTCACCCTCACTCGGCCGGGGGGCATGGTTATATTATTGTAGTTGTTGATTATTTTACTAAGTGGGCCAAGGTGATGTCAACATTCGACAATACTGGGAAAACTGTAGCGATATTTCTTTTCAACCATGTCATCACTCATTTTGGTGTTCCTTAGGCTATCGTTACTGATCACGATAGTCATTTTAGGAATTATATGATGTCTGAACTTACAGAGAAGTTGGGTCTTCGTCATGATAGCTCAACACCCTATTATCCACAGGCCAATGGCTAGGTCGAAGCCATCAATAAGGTTCTTATAACTATGATTCGACGGATGATAGGCATCCATAAAACTAGCTGGCACACGATGTTGTTTTCGACATTGTGGGCGTATCAGACATCTGTTAAATCTGCTACAGGATTTACACCTTTTCGATTAGTTTATGGCATGGAAGCCATTCTTCCAATAGAATGTGAAATACCTTCTTTGAAGCTAGTTGTAGAGCTCTTACCTAATACTTTTGCCGAAGAGGAATGTTTGTTGTATTTGATGCGATTAGACGAGACTCGCCGTGATGCTACTCTTGTAATAGAAGCCCAGAAGAAACATGTTAAGGCACAGTACGACAAACATGTCAAGCCTCGTGTCTTATCTAAAGGAGATCTTGTTCTTCTATATGAACAAGATAAAGATGTCTTAGGAGCTGGGAAATTTGAACCAATGTGGCATGGGCCTTACATTGTTAGCAAAGTTTTGGAAAAAGGAGTGTATGAGCTAGTTGATTATGATGGTGTACCTTTGAGTAAACCTAGGAATGGGTTGTACTTAAAGAAGTACTATGCATAAGTTATTTGTGCATGAGTACTTGTATTTTATGTATCATACTGTGTGTGTGTTACTTTTAGTTTCACTTTTGACGTTATCTGGTCTCTACCCTTACGTGACGTTGTGTTTGATTGTCAGATGTCGGAGTATTCTCTACCTTATATTGGCTTCTCTGACGGTGCTAGCCGTAGTACTTGGAACCTAGCTTCCGCTGCCTGGGCAATCTATGCCCCAACAAACAAGCTTATATCTTTATGAGGTGTATGTCTTGGCCGAGAAACCAACAACATCGCAGAGTATAGCGTCGTGGTTGAATTACTGGTTGATGCTATCTCTCTTGGAATTCATCATTTGGTTGTCCGAATTGACTCGCAGCTGGTAGTACTACAGCTCAGTAATGTATATTCTATTTGAAGTCCTACATTATTGAGGGTATATTTGCGAATTCGCCTCTTGGAACGGTATTTTGATCACATTGAATATCAACACATTCCTAGATGTCTTAATACATTGACAGATGCTTTAGCTAATTATGTATTGGACAGGCATTTAAATCACTTATAAATCAAACACATTAAAATGTACACAATGTAAAGTAAGCCGGTAGAAGCCGTGTATATATATATAACGATCAAAGTTTGTTTTTTACAAAATGTTTGTCCGAAGACCAAAATATCAAAAAATTGAAGCCCATAGCTTCTACATAATGACATCAAGGATGATGTTCACGATAGCACACTAATGTCCTAGCAACTCTGTGGAGAAGGTGACCCATAGAGGCAGAGACTCCCACAGTGTGACACTGATCGCGTCGTGGAATCTCCTCTAGAGTCATATCTGGAACGTCTACCATCAGACCCTCTAAGTTCTGCTCCACTGTCAGATAGTCCTCGGTGTACTGTGAAACTACTACTGCTGCCTCTCCTCGTCGCTGGATAGGAGAACTGCCAGCAGGTCTGTATAGCCCAAAGTCTGTGTTATCAACAAAAATTTAGTGTTAGTCTTCGGGTAAAACTATAAAAACAAAAACATTTAAATATGGTTAAAAATCCAAAAACATTTAAAAACTCAAAAATTTTGTATACTTCTTACCGAGGTCTCCCCACTGTGCGTCTTCAGGAAGTGCAAGATCTGGATCTCCTCTGAAGTCCAGCCTGACATAGGCATAGTCTTCCACCATTAGCATCTGAGTCTGCAACCAATCGAAGAAAACATTGTCATATTTGACAATAGGACCTGCCACATGTCGGGCCATGAGCCGACACCACCGTAACATCCTCGGATCTCTGGGACCAGGAAGATCCCACTCAGCCTGCAGATGGAATACCAGGACTCTCTCCAGAAAGAAGGACACTAACAGAGACCCATAACCAAACTACTTCAGACCTCCTCGCCTGCATTTAGTGAACTGTTTCTTGACATTGCGTAATACTGTGTCAGCCCAGTTAAACACCCGGGGCTTAGTACACTCGATGGTGTACTGGAAGTAGCTCTGCAGAGCCATATGTGGAGCAGCACTTCCCGCCATTTGAGAAATGGTAAAAAGAATGGTACGGAGAGTCAAATCGGTCACTCCCCAAATTTCCACTTTTCCTTTCTGTCGTTCAGCCTCAAGCACGCAGTACTAGTTACAATACTCACTCATTTTTAGACCCCCTGCTCTGCTACCGGACAAACTAACATAGGATCCTCGCCTGGATAATCTAGTCAAGAAATAGATGTCCTCAATGTCAATACTCAAGGTATGAACTCCCACGATGAACACTTGTTGGTCTGGGTCCCACATTCAGACTAAGTATTCCAATAATCAAACTTGGGCTCTCATGCCCGGGATGCGGAAATACTTTAAGAGACCACAGTCTCTTAGTGCATCTATGGTTGGAGGATGGTTTTCCACATTAGAATTATCCTCCTCGTTCTCTTGTTCCCGCCACTCTAACACCATGATTGTGGCTAGCAACCTACATAAAAAACACACAAACATGGTTAGTGATTTTATTCATGAGATAGAAATCTTGCAATTGGCAAAACATTACAATTTTTTTTGGATTTTGCGCTGTTCGCAGGTGGCCTGCTTCGCACAGTGCGAAATTATTGCAGGTGGCCCATGGCCCACCTGCAAGAATGGGTCATTCTCGCATGTCCCATATGGGCCACCTGCGAGAATGCTCCCACGCGCATAGGGTTCAAAAAATCAAGTGAAAACTGAACTTTTTACCAATAAAATTGAATTTCTAAACCATGAAAAGATAAGGGATGAGGCACTTACCAAAATATAGCTGACGGCACGTTAGATGGTCTCCTGTAGCTCCTAGAATTTGATGCCGAAGGTAGAGGGTAAATGAGGGTTTTTTGAGCACTCAATGGTAAGATGTGAAAATGGTATGGTAAATTTTGTTATTTGTTCATTTTATTACTTTTTACTATATCAAAAGTGGGTTTTTATGTTTATTCTTTGTATAACCCTAATCACTAATGTAAAAATGAGTGAAATGATTGACAGGTGCAAATATGGATGATTATGGGCAGAATTTTTACTTGGTGTGGTGTGATTTTGAATTGATTGGCAGTAGTGTCGCTCTTGAACATGACACCTCCTAATCATCATTTGAAGCCGGTTTGGGAAATCCATTTTGTCTCTCATTCGATTTGATAACAAGGTATTTCCATGTGTCATCTTTGAGTCAATGCTACCAAATCATTGGTCGTGTCATTCATATGTTCAAGAGAAGTTTGTCTGAAACCTCTATTTGAGTCGGCCATCTGTAGTTATTCTTTCACTCCGTGTTGGCCTTCCCTGTGTATCCAAAGTCCAATTGTCACAAACTTTGTTTCACTTTCAAACTCTGTTACTCATTTCATGTCACTGATGGGGGATACATCAAGGCCCTCCTATGACGAGTCTTATTCCGTCGACCTCAGCACATTATCCGGAATCGAGGCTTAGAAATTATTCAGTACCTTGGAGCTTGCATGCCTCAATGGCAAGTTTCCTCGCTTTCGACAGTGGGTATACATCATTGACCCCTAATCAAAAGATTTCATCGGGTGTTCGACAGCAACTCATTTATTCACAGTCTATGGATTGTACTATAGTACCTTGGGAGTCATTGACATCAATGGTGATTTCCCTCGCACTTGTTAACGGTTACATCAATGACCAGTAATCAAGTGGTTTCTACCATGTTCGACTTCGACACATGTAATCACGTGGCTAGATTCGTACTTTGGGCGATGAGATTGAAGACCCTGGATATTGTCTTTGTGATCCAGGTTGCGATGGAGTATGTATAATTTGCAACACATAGATCCATTGTGTATGTTTCGTGGCTATGTCATCTTGATTGAAAATTTGTCGCACAGATCCACAGTGTATTCAGGTGGCTGTGCTATATAGTGATGGCATGGATCCACAATGTATGATCGGTGGCCATGACCTTGGTTTATGATGTCATCAGTCTATGATCTGAGTATGGGAATGCCTACCTCAAAATTGGTATACATGATATTTTGCTGATGCTTGGATGTTTGCAAGTCTCTGATTGGATGTGCTCTTGGTTCCTGACACACACATGCAGCTTACAAAGTCTATCGACTGTCACTGATTCCACTCTCAGACTTTGGGGGGAATTCTGTTATCCACAATTTTGGTCATCATGATGATGTTTTGATGATGTTATGATGATGGAAAATCAAGATCTTCACTAAGAACACTTCCCTGAGAGAAGTTACATTTGTCTGCTTCCAGAAATCATGCTTTTAAAGGAGGTTCGCAGGCCGTCTATATACTTGCCTGCGAGAATTCCTTATTCTCGCAGGCTGCATTAAGCTGGAGTGTGAGGGGTTCTCACTGTACATCATTTTCAGGGTGCGAACATCTTCTTAAAGAGGAAAAATATGAAGTTCTTGAGCCTTCTAGAAGGGAATCTTCAAGAAGAATGAGTTGGCTAGCGAATGGTTATCTATGTACTGGTTTTCCTGATATCTTGGGATCATTTCCTCACCAAGTAACTAATCTATCTTCTCCTATATATTGAGAAGATTGCTCATGGAAAAGGTTAGAAGCAAACTAGCAAGAGATTTATTGGAGAATTAGTGCAAGACTGTATGGAGGACTGATGCTATAGCAGCAAGAGACAACAGCAAGGTCATCAAAAGTGGTTGATTTTCTTCATGCATGAGCAAGTGTGTGTGTCAGAGCTAGGAGTCATCGAAAGGAGACCTACGACATCAAGGCTTAGGTTGTAAGTTTCACTTTCAATTAATTCAATACAATAATATGTCCCTTTCCCATAAAGATGATGTCACTTTATTACATAACTCCTTGATCATATGTATAGACTAGCTATTGAATATATTAATCTGCCTTTACTTCGATTGGTTTGTACTATTGTGATCTGGATGGTGCAAGAGCGTTGGAGCAAAGCTGGGAACAACAAAGACCTAAGGAAAGCGTTCATAAGGTATGTCCATAATCCTTACCTCTTAGTTCATTCAATAGTCTAGATCTAGGGAAAGTGTATTATTCTGTCCTGTTTTGTTCTAGATCCAGATGGATCTAGGGAGATCGGTTTGTGTCTGCACTCACGGATTTATCCTGAAACAATACATATGGTGTATCAGATGTAAATCAGAAGGCCATGAAAAGGAACATTGTCCCTTATTTTATGAATACTTGGCCTCTGGAGCTCCGAGCCCTTTGAAGCAAGTTACCCTACCCTGGTGCGAGGTATGTAGAAACCAACATCACCCTGGTGAATGTTACTATTTTCAAAAATATGTTCAGACACCCACAAATCTGTATTGCACATTTTGTAAGTCAGTAGGACACGATGACATGGATTGTAGGGCTTACGATCTCATGCATGAAACATCAAGGGATATATACAAAATGCAAGGTGAAGTACAACAAGAAGGAAGCACTGCGCAATATAATTCCCTTAGGAGAGGAAAATTAAACCCTCGGGGTGGATTCTGAGGAAGAGGAAGAGGAGGAGGTATGCGTCAAGGTCGAGGACAAATCATCTATTATAACTGTGCATAGTCAGGACACTTGGCAAGGGACTGTCAGAACCCTTGTACCACTTGCAGCTGCTACAAATCATTCGAGCATGTTATTGAGGAATTTCCAGCATTGTTGGCTAAGCTTTAGTAGAAACGAGGAGGAAATCAACAAATACAACTAATCAAATCATAACCTCGAAGAGAAGATGCCAGATTCGTTGTTATCACATGAGGATGATTTTTCACGGTAGAAGACAAAGTGATCCAAGGAAAGACTATAGAAGAATCAGGAGTCAGGAAAGATGCAAAGAAGACACAAGAATTTGACCCAAGGAAAGAGAAACAGATATTTGAGGAAGCAAGAAAGGAATTCAGAAGAGACCAAGCTTCTTCATCAAAATTTCAACCAGAATTAAGAGAATATGGAATGCCTATGGAATTTGATCAGTCTAATTTTCTCGGAGAAGAAAAAGAGGTGAGTAAACTTGTCAGTTTCTTGTATACGTGTATTGAGTTGATTAAAGATGAAAAATCTATACAAGAACTACAAAAATTGGTTAGAAAATATGATATAGGAAGGGTGGATCCTTTGTTGAATAAAGTAGTACATCAATTATCCAAGAAGAGAAGGAAAAATAAATAACTACACCTTAATGCTCAGATTGGAGAGTACGATATAGACTATGTGGTCCTCGACTTAAGGTTGGAGGTCAATGTCATGACAAAGCAGACCTGGGCACTGATGGGAAAACCTAAGTTATCTATTCCCCTATCAGGCTTAGGATGGCTAATCAACAAGCTGTAAGCCCCTTTGGAAGATTGGAACATGTCCCTGTGGACATCAATGGAGTAAGGACGTTTGTAGACTTCAAGGTGATTGAGATAGTTGATGATAGTTTTCCTTACCCTGCATTGTTAGGAATTGATTGGGCTTTCAATAATTCTACTATGGTTGATTTAAAGAAAAGAAGAATGACGTTTTAAAGAGATGGCCTTATGGTCATTGCACCTTTGGATCCTGATGAAGGTCATAAATACACAGAACCCATCAGAGAAGAAGACTGCACTTATGAACTAGAAAACATATACAAATTGATAGCCAGACAGTAGGACTACATTAATCCTACAACATATGGGAATTTGAGTTGGTGAAGTGACAGTGTATGCTCATCGGATTCAAAATAATCTCTAGAGAACTGGTAGAAAAAAATGTATGAAGTATCTACAAGGATATGTGCTAGATTAACCAGGGAAGTCCGTTGGATCAACACAATAGTAAGTAATTTGCCCACATTTGATGGTTTGAATCATTTAGAAGCAATCTTGTTGGACTTTGAAGAAATTGTACCACTACCACAAAGATTGTTGGCAATGGATGAGGCCCTGAAATCAACTCCAGCGAGATGGTGGGGGACACACAAAAATAATATGACAGACTGGGTACAATGTCGCACTTTGATGACAGCACGATTTTTAGAGAAAGTAGCAGGCTGCGAAGTTAGGTACACAGGTCAAATTTTTCCCAAGGACCATGTGCGAAGTTGCGAGGAATCCTGGATAAGAATTCCTCAAGAACAAGGGGTGCACAAATTCATTAACACACTGAACACAACTCCCATCAACTAGTATCTTCAAGCATAATTGTGCCTCATCACTGCAGATTGGGAAGGTATATCCTAGAACTTTGTAACTACCTTTTTGTTTGAAAGCCAATATCCTACAATAGATCAAGCATTACAGGTTGTAAGACATAAAGTGTTTGAGGGGGCACCTAGCCTCCCTTTAGAGCAAGAAGAGGATGAATGGACTAAGCCTCTTCAGAAGTTGCAAGGCTGTTACAATATCAATGTTGTTGAAGACGATGATCCTAGGAATGTGAACATCGCAGAAATAGAAGGCCAAAGAGATGTATAAGGACTAGGAGTCGAAATACCTTTTTTTGGAAAGTCGATCAAGATAAAAAAAGTCAACATTGGAACATAACAGACACAAAATGTTGCAAATGTTGGAGATTATTGGGATGTTTCCACTATTGATAAGATCACAGAATTACTGCATGAATATCAGGACTTGTTTCCAACCAAGTTCAATGATATGAAGGGCATTAAAGGGCCCATGGGATATATGAGTATCCCTTTGAAACAAAATTCAAGTCCATTCAAATAAATATCCTACAGATTGAACCCTAAATATAAGGAGAAATTGAAGATCGAGCTTGACCGAATGTTGAAAGCAGGAATCATAGAACCTGTTGAAGAATCAAAATGGATTAGCCCTATGGTGGTGCAAGATAAGAAGACAAGAGAAATCAGGATCTGTGTAGATCTTAGGAAGTTGAATGATGCATTTTTGCATGACCCATTCCCTACACCATTCACTGATGAAGTGTTAGACAATGTAGGAGGATAGGAGGTATATTCTTTTACAGATGGATTTTCAGGATACCATTAGATCCAAATTGCCAAGGAAGATCGTCATAAGACCACATTTGCAACAGAATGGGGATCCTACTAGTATACAGTGATTCCATTTGGATTGAATAATGCACCAGCCATATTTTCCAGGGTGGTGGACGAAGCGTTTAAGGAGTTTTTACATAAATTTTTGGAAGCGTACTTCGATGATTGGATTGTTTTCATCATGTTGAAAAAACATATTGAATGTTTAAGACTAATGTTGGATAAGTGTAGGCAATGTTAGATTGCCTTGAACCCAAAAAAGTGCATCTTATTTTCACCCTTCAACATGTTTTTGGGCCATACTGTGTGTAAGCAGGGATTGCTGGTAGATCCATCCAAGATTTCCATTATAGTCAATCTACCCCCTCGTGCTTCAGTCAAACAGATGTGCACTGCGCTGGGACATACTGGATACTACAGAAGTTCATTAAGGGCTATGCATAGATTACATCACCCATGGAGAATATTTTGAATAAATACTATCAGTTTCATTGGACAAAAGAATTCCAGCAGATCTTTGACACACTGAAACAAAAAATGGTTACTACACCCATTCTGGTTTTTCCAGATTGGAGCAAGGAATTTCATGTGCATGTCAATGCATCTTCTATTGCATTAGGATTTGTGTTAGCACAACCAAGAACATGAGACATTGACCACCTGTTAGCCTTTTCTAGCAGTAAGATATCAATAGTTGAGATTAAGTACACCACCACTTAGCGAGAAGGATTAGCCATGGTATATGCGTTGCAGAAATTCAGCCACTACTTGTTGGGAGAACATTTGAAGATGTTCACTGATCATTCTTCTCTTAAATACTTAGTCAACAAGCTAGTGTTGGGGGGGAGAATATGCATATCACTTCTGTTATTTTAGGAATATGATTTCAAGATCGTGGTTAAGCTAGGAAGGATGAACAAAGGTCCTGACCACTTGTCGAGGTTGGAACATGGAGAAGAGCCTACTAGTTTGGAGGATACACTGCCAGATGCAAATTTGTTGGCCATTAGGAAGGTTGATGATCACTTCACGAAGATAGTGAAGTTCCTTTCAATAGGAATGACACCTAGTGAATATACAATCACCCAGAAGAAACAACTAGTAGTGCGCATTGCAGACTTTTCACTTATAGCTGGACAACTATACAATATGGGACCTAATGAGATATTGAGATGATGTGTTATGGAATTAGAGAGACCATTGATCCTCACCGAATCTCATGAAGGCATCACAGGAAGACACTATGCAGGGAAAGAAACAACGCAGAAGGTTCTTAGAGCTAGCCTCTAGTGGCCTACCCTACATAGAGATGATAAGGACTATTACAGAGCCTATGATGTATGCCAAAGAGTTGGGAAGCCATCTAGCAGAGACAATATGCCTTTAACGCCATATCTGACCTTATAGGAATTTCAGAAATGGGCCATTGACTTCATGGGACCTATCAACCCACCAAGGAAGCACACAGGAGATAGATACATAATCATTGCAACAAAGTATTTGACCAGATGGGCAAAAGCAAGAGAAGTTAAGGACTGTAGTGCAACTATAGCTACATGCTTCATATTTGATGATATCATAACTAGGTTTGTATGCCCAAAGACCTTATGAGCGATCAAGGCACACATTTTATTAACAAGACTATTGAAGC
>JZKD02S1888313.1:30858-41884 GCA_000966675.3 Picea glauca | reverse complement strand
CGAAGAACCTCCTCACAAAACCTCTGGAGTACTAATCCTCTGAAGTGCACCATCCGATGTCGCATGTCCTCGAGGATTTTTGATGACTCTAATTTACTTTTGGATTTCAGCATTCGAAAGTCCCAGATGGACACACAACCTTTTCACCCGAAGTACTCCATACTCAGAGTTCCATATCAAGCACTACACGTCTATTTTAAATCAACGTCTCAAGTTCATTTTGGGACTTCGACATTCGGGATTTTTGAGCATTCCAACACTCTGTTCTCCCGAAGCACTTTCTTTCGAAGTCAAGGATTTTTCACCATGCATCCCTGGTGATCGATGGTCACAATCTTCTTCGGGATTCGGCGTTTGAAGGTTCTGAGCACTCCAATTCATTTTCCTTCGAAGTGGCTATCTTACGAAATGGGAGATTTGTTGACACCTATCCTTAGCTGATGGACGGCTCAGATGAAATATGGCTCTCCGGCCTTCAGGAGTTCTTGTTCAACACCTCCCCTTTTTCCCAAAGTGACTCTCCTTCGAAGTGCGGGATCTGAAGACACCTGTCCCCTTATCTTGGATGACTCAGATCTTCTTCGGCTCTTCGGGCTTCGGGAGTATCAACCTCCCCACACTCACTTTCTTCTAGAGGGGTTACACCCAAAGTCGACGATCTGTCGACGCATGTCTCCCACAGATCGATGACTACAAGTCACTTCGACTCTTCAGGCTTTGGGAGTTTCAACCTCTCATCACTCGATTTCTTCCGGAGTGACTACATCCAAAGTCTATGATCTGTCGACACATGTCCTTTCTCTTATATCGACGGTACGGAAGGACTCCGTTACTTTGCAGATTTCCAAAGGAACTCAGGACTCTCCACCTAGAAAATTTTCTAGGTCTGGCGGTCATGATCCGGCCAATACCGATGTGTTCGTCGATCAATGGTTCACAGTGATTGTGGGGTCCCAATGTGCACACTCTTTATCAGAGAGATCAACCTCCGCAATCTAAAACATACTCACCCCACTCGGTCTAATCGGGATCGTTGATCTTCCAGCCCAACGAGATCAACGGAGTTGGTGGATTGTGGGCCGCAGACTAGCGCATCCGCTAATTTCACCTTCGCACTCTGCAATGATTCCCCACCATCAATCTTCGTTCAAAGATCGATATTTCATAGTGATTGCGAGGTCCAATATCTAAAATTTGGGAAGTTCTTTCCTGACTCTAGTCTAATCCTGGTCGTTGATCTTCCATTCCCAATGAGATCAATGACGTTGGTTGATTGCGGGCCGTGAACTAGCATGTTCGCTAATTTCACCTTCATGCTCCGCAATGATTCCCAACCATCGATTTAATCGAGCGGTGGGTGTTTGATTCGTTAACTCCAGTGGGTATTCAAGTCGATATGACAACTAGGATGGATTATCCTCCCGTTAAATGACTCACATCCATATTCATTTTTATATTCTTAAGTCATCTACGGTTCTTATTACTCCAATAGTTCGGGTAACTTGAATATTGTGAAATTTGACACCTCAGAGCTTCAAACTCCCGATGTTCTGAAACCTTCATGAGCTAACTCCTTTTAGCGCAAGGTTCCTACACCCATGTCACATGGACCTTTAGATGAATCTTGGTCTATGAAATCTACTCTTATTAGGGTTTTTGGTTAAGGACTCGAGCGTGAGTCCAAAGTATCTTAGACTACTAGTCTAAAGGAAACGCCTCCATAACTAGCAAAACTTTTAATCTCTAAAACAGGGCAAGGTAAACTCATGATATTACCAAGACGGTAATAGTGCCAAGATGCTTGCTCCTGTTCTGGGACTGTGATATAATTTTCCTGGGGAGAAACGCCTTCGAGGGATCAAATTGGAGCATATTGGAAAATCAAGCAGAAGCATAAGTTCTCAAGGGAAAAAATGCATACTCATACCTTATTCATTTCAATGTAGAAAACATTTATAGACACATAAATATACACATGAATCCATTATTTCTAATTCAGAGCACAAGGCATGAAAACACGTATTAGAACCATAAGGCCTGATGCGACTGCTGAAAGGGGTGCTCGTTTCCACCCAACCATACGCTCATTCACTCCTAATGGCTTTACCACTGGCCACCCCTGAGCTTAGACCATGATGCTTTGAGATTCAATCTCTTTCTTCCAGCTCAATGGAAGTTAGGGATGAAGGTTACTCTCCTTCTCCCAGTAAAGAAATAGATAAGAACGAAGGTTACTCTCCTTCTCCCAGTATGGAAATAGATAAGGATGAAGGTTACTCTCCTTCTCCTGACTCAATCTCTATTTTCTAGGATCAGAAATCACTCCCCATTCTCTTTTCAATCCTTCCTTGGACCCGAGATCGTAGTCTGTCATCTCTGCACTCTTTGCAGGTATTCCTCTGCCCACCATGCTTCCTCAGCAAGATTGTGTGTGGATCAAATTCTCAATCCATGGTCAGGTATGGAATCCTTACAGATGGTTGGTCTGCCCCATCCCCTCATTAACTCTTGAAGAGGTCTTCCCACCTACCATCCTGACTAAAACTCATTCCTAGGTCAGAGGGTTGTTCTAATCCTGAGCAATTAAATACAGTAAGGTATTGGTTCGGTGGAGGTTAACGCAACTATTCCTAGTCCCCTCCACCACCTTTTCATAGCATTCATGGTCTCTCTTAGCACATCCCTTTTCCATTAGTCATGCAACACATATCCATTTTCTATTAAAATAACAGAATTTACATTCATTGAACTTTTATACAAAGGTCCATCAAATCAAACATTCACACCTTTGATTTTTCCATAGTTCCTTGGTCAATATAGTTATATTTACAAAATTGGGGAAACATGGTGTTACATTAAGCACATCATGCAATTTCATAATATTGTATGAGAAAATAAAACCATACATAAATCATTCAATAGATGACAAAAAATGCATATTTTACCTACTTGCACCAAGAATAATCATGAAATACCATGCAATATCACCATACAAGCTTCCAATATTGATCCAACTTGAAACAAATCAGCCTTACACAAGAGTGTGCCTCACAATTTCAGCCAATAGCCCTTATAGGGAGAAAATTTCAGACCTCTCCTCTTGTGTGAGGAGTTGTGATGTAAAACTGAGAGTACTTTATGTTTATTTATACTGACCTTTAATTAATTTTCTGGTCAAAATAAGGCCGACCTGGCCAATTTACAAATAAATTCAAATTTGGCATAAATAAAATTAATTAGCACGTAAAATCATCCCTAAGGGTGACGTCATGCCCTACTTGGGTGAAGTTGGACCCCTAAGGTGGAACATTGGGCTCCATATGCAGAACTTTTGACCTCCAAAGGCCCTGAATAATGCCCAGTACATGTGCCAACCAGCTCACCATTTCCCTCAAAATGCAAACCCTAACTCTGGATGACGTCCAAGGTCATTATGGTGACATCATTGGATCTCAAAGGTCAACCTCCAGGTGGAAGAGAAATATCCCCCTGAGTCTAGGTCTCCCAGGGTATCTCCAAGGGTAACATCCTTCTTTCTTCCTAGTGAAAATATCCGATGTCATCTTGCCCCTGGCTAAGGTTATAACATTGATCTGTGGGATTTCAGCCCCATGAAGGTTTGAGCTAATCATTCCCCCACGTGTACATGTCCACCGACCAAGGTACTACATCAAAAAAAAGTACACCCTCGAGGGGTTCAAAAGTCACAAGGATCATAGCATGTAAATCACATCCAATAATTAAATTACCCAAATATTTGCATCAAACCCCCCTTTAACCAGAAAAATGCTCAAAGACATTATGCAAATTAACAAGTCAAGTTTGGAGAAGGTCTCAGGGTGTCCTATTGGGATAATCCTCCTTAATTTTGGGGTGTTTCCTAGGTGAGAACCAATCCAGGTCATGTGAGTGTATGAGGTTTGTGTGGGGTAAGTGTTTGGGTATGGGGTGCAGTGATAACATGGAAATGAAAATCTTACCTTTGGGTGCCTTTACAAAGGGCAAGTTGCACCTTGTCATAGACACCATTGTTTCCTAGCCCATTCATTGCCTTTTATTCTTAGCTTCATTTTTATTTTATATTTTTTTTTATGATTCAAGGGAAGAGTTGAGGGACACTGTCTTGGCTTGGTGACCAATCGTGACAGCATTATCCACAAACATTTCACAGAGATGAGAAGGTTGGCTCGTGATGATGCCCCCTTTCTCTTGGTTGTGACACCAAGAGCCACTACCCTAGTTTGGTGACCAAATAGATGGTAGTTCCATACTGCTACATGCCCATGGTCATAATAGGTTGGCTCATGATGAGACCTCCTATCCACCAACTAATACCTTGAGTGTTTATTTATCTTACAAGTTCCCTTTTCTTACTGAGAATCCTTTTATATCTTTCTCTGGAATCCCTGGGTGAAGCATCTCAAAGGTTTCATCTTTGGCTTTTAACTCTTGCCAGCTACTTTTACCCTCTGGGCCTTTAGCCCCTTCTTCCCACAAGGCAAGGTATAACCCTTCCTAGTGTGGAAAATCCCAATGCCCAAAAAAAGGTAGGGGGATATGAGAGAAATAAAGATGGAAAGTCGAAGGTATGGAGGGAATAGACGATGACCTTTCACAGACCTACCCAGTGGAAACCCATCCTAAATGGAGATCAACTTACTAGGGCATCATGTCACCCTTCTAGGTATGAACAAGTCAAAAAGTAGAATTTCCAAGAAAACTTTATGAAATGAAGGAGAATTCAATGCAACATATTCGAGTGCTTCAAGAATCAGAGTGACACATACCATGATACTTGGACTCACTACCTTATGGAGCTAGAATTATTGCTACTTCAAGAACAAGCTGGTGGGATGGATATTGTTGATGCTTATAAATGGGTTGCACCAAAGAAAAGAGGGGCCCTTTGGGGCCATGCTCAAGTCATTTGGGTCTGGACACTCCATTTCCAGGATATGTGGGCCTCGAGACATGATCTCCTTAGTTATCCCTAGGGTAGGGGATAACATCTGGCTCCAAATCGAGGACATGTGCTCACCATAGAGCGCATGACAACCTAAGCATATTTGGTATGGCATGTTCATGTTATATCTCAACAAAATGCATCAGTAATCCTTAGGGTGTTGATATCTCCCCCTATTCATATATGATATAATAAAATAAAGAGCATCTCTAATCTAGAATATAATCATAAGCATTCATATATAGATAATGGAGAAATACAATGTGAAAATGAAACTATAACTATGCTAACATGATATGAATATGGTATATACAATGGATGCAAATGCCTACCTACCTCTACTTACCTATTAGTTGAATTCTAGGTGCAGTCAAATAACCAGTGAAACCATCCTAGCAATATCTCATAATACCTATCTTTGTGCTTTATCATAAACCAAAACAATGACAAGTCAAGAACAAAAATAACATGAGTTATAACATGTATCACATCATCAGAAATTGTAAATTCTAGCTCATGGAGAGGGGAGTGAGGGACAAAATTATGCCAAGTCACACTTCTAGGAAAGTGCTCAATCCATCTCAGAAATGGATCGTGAAAAATCAAAGGCTCAAAAGACTGACTCAAAGAGTCTGAAGGTTGGCTACCTTGGATTTCATCACATCCTGAGGTCTGGGAAAGGACTAGTAAGAACCTAGAGGATGACTGACAATTTCTTAAGGGAAGGCTGAGAGACTGAGACAATAAACTTATTCTTAAGGTATTCAACCTACCCTTGGATTCTAAAAGAAGGCTTTGCTCCAGAGAAAACTCAAGAAAAGGGACATGTTTCCCAACTACACCCTTAGTGACATAACGAGGTAAAGTAATCGAAGGGTGTTGGAAAACCTTGTCACAAGTATCTTGATTTTAGAAAGCAACACCCTCACCTTTATCAAAATTTGAGCACAACGGTGGTTGATAATATTCTTCATAGAATAAATCCAAGTGCTTAAAGGAATAGTCATCAAATTCCTCAATCTATGAATGAAAATCATCAGGAGAACATTGCACTGGGTCATCCTTGGGTGCTTGGAAAACTTCTGTAATTATATCATCATCTTGTTGCCAAACATCAAAATTATTAGGAACATCATATGTTTTTTGTAAAGAAAACATTTGAAGATATCCTTCCATATCATAAATGGGATCCTCATTAGAACCAATCACATCCCACTTACATCTTCCAACATGTATGAACTCATCAATATTATCAAACATGTCCCTACCTTTATCATAACATGAAGGATTTAATGCATCCAAGGGCTCCTCTAGTACTTATTCACTTTCCAAATCATAAAATAAAGAATCATCAAAATCTTGGAAAGGAAAATAACTTACCATATTCACTTCTTGTTGTGCATAGGCGCCAATGGCTTGGATGACTTCATCAAATGGAAGAGGGTCCAGTACTGCATCATCCCCAAAACTCATCTCTTTGATCATGTCTTCCTCAAAAAATGAATGACCTAGCTCTTCCAAGGGTTCCTTTACTTCTTCATGTTTTGAATCATAGAATAAAGTTTTATCAAAAAACTGGAAAGGAAAATGACTCACCTCATTCTCTTCATCTTGTGTAGGAGAGATAGGATCTTGGAGAGCTTCATCGGACAGAGGAGCGGATACTAATGCTTCATCCTCATTATTCACTTCTTTAGTTAAATATTTACTGTATTTTATTGAATCATGGGAAAAATATTATTCCTCTTCAAGGGGTTAACAAAATTCTTCGTAAATATCTCCTTCTATATCAGAGGGTTCTTGGTATTGACTATGGTACACATCCCTGAGATCTTCCACAATCTCAGAGGTGAATCCTTCGTCCTTTAGGGACACTGTGAGATTTTGAAGGGCATCTTCATATTTCTGGCACTGTGGTTTGACAAACTCAATAAACCTACTAACGAGGTCTATGAAACATGATATACCCATATCTTCGCAACAACCCTTAAACCAATCTTGCAAAAAAGATGGCAGAGAAAGTATGAACAATTTTACTAGAACATCCTCCCCTTCCAATTCTATCTCACATACATACTTCAAGAATTCTACAATGTGAGTAATTGGGAGGCCTCCAAATCTTGGAAAGTCGTTTAACCATTTTGCATCAAAATAATGCGGGTATCCTTGAAAAAATTGTAAATCAATAGTTGGATACACTTGTTCCCAGGGCGCCATGATCCCATAACTTCAAAATATCACAAAATTGAGAGTAATGTGGCACCTTGGAAAAGGTTAGTGGAGTCTCCAGATATCCTCTTTAAGGATTATCAAAGGAATGAGGGAATCAGCCTTAGTGGATACTCTCGGTAAGCTTTGTGAAAAGAAGGATTTGGATAAAGGCTTATCAAAATTGTGTCGTTGAGGAATATTGACTCAGTGTTCCCTAGAAACAACGCCAAAATTTTATTGCACAATCTGAACTTCCCCAAATCCCAAGGCAAGTGAATGAAATATTGGCATAACATGGGGTGACCTATCACTGTCACTTTAATAGGAAACTCCTTTTTGTTTAGGAGTATATCAAAGTTACCACAGGGGATATGTCCCCGGTGACCTAAAGGGATGATAAGACTAAGGAAAGGATGCAAGAAAACCCCCCTCTCATTGGTCACTCAAGTCAAAAGTTTCTTAAGGTCTTTAAGGGATGAAGCAACGGTAAAAATGGAGTGTACCTGCCCAGAACAAGACAACAAAGAAAATATGGCAGCTTTCAAGTACAAAATATGATTTTAGTGCCTCTTAAGACCATGAACCCTCAAAAAATAGGCTAGCTGATATAAAATTACAGCAATGTAATAGTTTACAACAACAATAAGTACTTTGTAACAACCGCAAAAAAAATGCCTTGAATTTGCTTGAAAAAGACAAGAAAATGTAGATTTATCTAGGCTGAATGATAATTAATTGTCCCAAGCAAATTTGGCAATGTCTAGATAGCATTTAATGTCACTTATGCAAAGAATTTACTGCAGTTAGATGCTTGTAGCAATCTTTTGTAACAACAGCAAATTCTAGTGCTCAAAATTGATAGGAAACACCATGTAAACTTAGCATTTATCTAGTAGATTGACTAGCAATTGTCACAAGCAATTTCTGAGTGAGATAGGTGCAAGTTATGTAGGTGAATGCGGCAGATTAGCATGAATTAGTATGGTTGTAGAAATTATTTGCAACAACAATAAGTTAGTTAATGAATTATTCTAGTTAGGGGTGTTGAGGAAAAGGTATGGGTTACCTTACTCAATCATTTTCAGATCTTTCCTAGCTAGGACAAGATAGTTGGGAATTCCACCTGGGGTTTATAGCCTCAAAATATTCACTCAATCCGTAGGTATTAATTACAAGGACTGATGCTGATTTATAATTTAAATATGTTGCAATATAAACTGAAATTTATAAAAGCTATGGGAATGTACACAGATTTTGCGATAAAGTAAACATGGAGATCAAAATCGAAAAGTAACACCAAGTCACGAATACACATGTATGAGACAAAATAGAAATCTGACTTTATTTCATTCTGAGATACCAAAAGTGTTTTTCTCTTTACAAAACCCCTGTGAGGGCATGGAACAAAGTCTAATTTAGAGATCCTTGATGAACATCATACAAAAAGACTTTGACAGTAAAGTAAAATTAAAATTAATAATTTGGATCAACATGCCACAAACTGCTGCCATTTTGACTCTATAAGATATCCTTTATCATCCATGAAACTTAATTCACACACAGGCAAGAATACACAGACTATCAAGGATGAATCAAAACCTATAAAACAAGTATCTGAAAAGTGTGGTTCAGTCTTGAACCTTGATGTCTACAATGAGACCTTGTTGTCAAGAAGAGAATTAGGCTTTGAATAAACTCAGAAATGAATGAAAACTGAAACTATCTCATGTAACTAAAGAGAAAACCTTAGTCTTGTTTTCTCCTTCTATTCTCCCTTGTCTCTTCTTCTCATTGATATTTTATTCTTTCCCAATAAGTTGAAGTAGTTCAACTACTTTCTTTAGTTAAGTTGATTTAACTTAACTAATTAGTTTAGGAGAAATAAATAATAATAATAATATAGTTAAGGGTCTTAATTAATAATAACTAGGTAGGTGGGACCCCTTGTGACTCCTATGAATATCTTCTTTTTAAATCATGAAATATAACACACAAAAGATAATCATTTTGACCATATGTCACCCTTGTAACTCCCTTGAATAACTTTTAGACTGGATATTTAAATATCAACAATAATTTATATCATATCCAAAAAGAATATATATCCACATTATCCACAAAATATAAAAAATTGGGCTTGTTGTCCAAAAATGATGAAAACCATTAAACATTGTCCTCATCAACTAAATCATATAAAACATAATTTAAAAACCATATTTGCTACTTTGTGAGGTAATTTTCCATTTTTCATTGTTGTTTCCCTTAGACTTTTTTGAAGTAGATCGTGGCTGATTGGACTCTTGGGGTTGTATCTCGATGATTGCATGGGATAATTCATCCTTTAAATGAAGACGGGAAGACACAAATTTTGAGGAATCGGTGGAGGGAGAAGAAGGGGAGGCAACTGTTTTTCCTTTGTCTTTCATAGGTTGGGGAATATCAGTTTTCAATATCTTACTGGCGTGTGAAGACTGAACTGGTGAAATAGCACAGAAAATTTAGGCATTGAGATTAACAATTGGTGGTAAAGGTAATGACATAGTGGGCCAACCATGATGGTGAGAGACGTGCTAGTTGAAAATCTCTTTCCAACTATCATTTGCGGGGACTTCGAGCTGCAAAGATACATGTGGAGGAATGGGAATGCCATGAATATTCTGAGGAGGCTGGAAAGGGGGTATTTTTGGTTGAGGGTGCATTATTCCATGGCCAAACCAATTAAATAACTCAGATTGGAACAGTTGGTTCAATTCTTGTAGGTCAGCGTCAAAATGGATAGAAAATCTAGGCCTCCTATGGGCTCAGTTCCAGTTTCTCCTGCCTCTGTTATTTCGACCATTGTTGCCTCTACTTAAAAAGCTCATCCTGTAGCAACAGTTTGTCAGTAATGAAACTCTTAATAAACCATACATGACACTTTGCCTACATGAATCAAAATTTGGCTCCAATATTGACACAAGATACATGCAAATCCATCCATAACACATCATTCATTAATTGCCATGTGAATAGGGAATTATAGGGTTCATGGGAAATATGGAGCGAATGTAATTAGCAAAAAATCATAGAATGATAGGGGATCAATATAAGAATATTGTTCAACAATTAACCAAAAAATGAACTATGTATAAAAATATCAAGAATATCAGTCATCAACCCTTGCTATGTTATCTTTATTTCACTTCCACACAGACTTTTTCTTTTAAAATTTATATCACAGAACATGGATGAAATAATTGAAATCAGGATCGTGGGGGGAAGGTAATTAGCGAAAAATGGTAGAATGATAGGGAAACTTTATGTATATTGTTCAAGTGAAAAGAAATCAAACATGCTACCTCTGATGAAATCAAAATTTATCTATGTCCATAATTTTGAAGTTTAAACAATATTACGTTTCCAAAACAACAATTCAAATTGATGCCTTCTTTAACAAAATTTCTCGTTGGAATCCGAATTATTTTACATAGTAACTATTTGATATGCCCAGAATAATTTAACCACAGCAACCATATTATCATTATATAACAGAAATGACGAACAACATCATAATCGCTACAGGAATACAACAATAGTATTTGAGCCACGATTCATAACATCAACCCCAGTAATAATCCTTTAAATCCAATAGGGTCACACACGGTGCTCCCAAATAAACTCATATTCATCATTAATCTAACCATCGTTCAATGCAACTTCTTCTAATTTCATTCTGGGAAGTATTAATCGATTCGAGCCTTAGACATTTCGAACACAGGTAATTTTTTTAACAATAAACATAACAATTTAACTAAAAAATAATATTTGTTATCAGGAACACAAGCTTCAACAACTGTAATTTTAAATGAATAG
>JZKD02S1888313.1:0-30848 GCA_000966675.3 Picea glauca | reverse complement strand
GTGATGTGTTTGCAGAAGGGAACCTCAGTAATATTTCTCCCACGATACCCATTGATATTTCAGTTAAACCTGGGATAGTTGAAAATTTTCACATTGGAGCTTCGTGTTCTCCAGAGGAAATTGCCACTTATACTGCTTTGTTCAAGGAATTTCGTGATATCTTTGCCTGGAGTTATGAAGAGATGCTAGGTATTGACCCATCTATTGTGGTGCATGAGATAAAAACATGCCCCGGAGCTAAACCAGTCCGGTAGTGCCTCCGTCCTGTTGATCAGAATCTGGACCAGGGGTCAAATTTTACCTTAAAAATCAAAGTTCTCATAATCGCCTCAAATCAAATGGGTTTGTAGCCCTCGTCATCACGAACCCAAAGCAATTTGTTTCGTCTCAAATAGATGTCAGGAGAGAAAGTTATCGCGATCTGTTCGAATCGCCAAACAGAAAAAAAAAAAAAGGGTGCTGACTGGGCAGGCCGTACAGCTGACGTGGCATAGGCCGTACAGCTGACGTGGCAGCCGTACAGATGACATGGCACATGTGGCAGGTGATGTGTCGATGGTGACGTGGCAATTTTTGATTGGTTGTCAATGGACGAGTGATTTCGTGACACGTGGCATCTAATTTTGGTGAATAATAGGGTGCCACGTGGCCCAATCAAGGGATGCCACGTGAATTTTGGTGAATAATAGGGTGCCATGTGGCCCAATCAAGGGATTCCATGTGGCACCCATTTACTGGTTGATTGGTTGAATATTTGGTTCGTTAAAATTTTATGAGGCCGCGGGGTTCGACCCCCGGACCTCTCCACATTTCGAAGCCTTTACAAATGGCAACATTACCAACGCACCACTTTGTATTTCATACTATGAATACATGTTTAAACTTATTTATGTTTAAACTATTAAATGATTGGCGCAGGGGTAGGGCTGCAGCTTAGCCCCAGCCCTTGGTTTCGCTGGACGCATATGACTCTACGTTCATGGTATACGCGCGTGGAGTTTCTTTCATTGTAACCCGTGGCTCTATGTAACATATATATGGCCGTATGTTGATACCTTTGCGCGGGAATTATGCTGTGGATTATACCCACGGTTTATTGAGATATTATATATGACCATTATATAATATATTTGCATGGTGGTTTGGGTTTCAAATGTGCAAACCCACGATTATAAACACATTATATGTGACCAATATATTTAAACGGAGGGCACGCAGTTTGGTGTTCATATATAAGCCCGCAGTTTTGGGGGTTTTAACATATTACACTTGACCGTGCCATATGTATTGTGGCCTTTGTAATGCGCGGGAGTTTCAATTTATAACCCGCGGTCATCTTCCCGTTCACATGTGACCGCTATCCTTTGATTGTGTGCGCGCGGTTTGGTGCATTTGCGCGGGCAGAGGTCAAAATTTATTCAAAGCTCTCGGTTCTGTGTGATTATGCCATGTAACCATTGTGTAATGGAGCACGCGTTTTGGTTTGGTTTTATTTTTAAAACGGAAATACAAACACCCCCGACAGTTGTCCACCATTTATATACGCGTGGAACCTAGCCCTATTTTGGCGCGGGGAACATGGCCATATGGCCCCCCCATGCACCCAACACCTCCGTTCTTGGGGGCTTTATTTTCGTTAACTAATCGACAATTTGCACCATTTTTGGGAACGCGCGTGGGTGCTGAGTTTTTGCACGGGAAAACGCTCGGAGCTAGGTTCACTTTGGGGGAGGTGCAATATGGCGAGCCTGTAACAAAGCTTGGAAAAAGGAAAAATAGAAGAAAGCATAACTTGATGAGTTTTTGACCAAATCAGGAGCCGTAAAATCCCAGCTAGGGGTTTTTGGACGTTCTGATTCCATTGGAACCATTTTCATAGGCATTTGAAGAGCCCATTTGCAGGTTTTTCACATTTGAAGTTTGAGGAAGCTTTAGGAGCCTTAAAGCCCTCATTGTTTGAGGCATTGCTCTGATGAGCACATAACCATTTTCTGAGACTGAATAGTCATTTTTGACTGATTATTATTCTCTGAACACATTGGGATAGGTTGAAGATATATTGGAGGACTTCTACAAGTATTTTTACTCCATTGAAGCTCAGGGAAGCTTGGAGGCCACATGTAGAAGAGGTCATTGTTGGATGAGCCATTGTCCATTTGGAGAGTTTTAACAATCATTTTTGGGGTTTTTATGTATTCTGAATCCATTGGTACAGTCTGTAAATCCATTGGAGTTGAGCAACAGCTTGTAATGAGAATTTGACAAACTAATCCCAAAGATCCAAGTCCATTGAAGGAGGCTCAAGGAGATGTAGCCTAGAGAGGGGTGAACTCCTTTATCATCTTGGTATTGCTGTGATTTTGATGTGTTAATTGTTGCATTTTATATTGTTGTGTATTTGGTTATAACACATATTTAAGCATGTAAAAGAACCTTTTTTCACACATATACATTGACAAGAAGAACCAAGAACTTAACACATAAACCCTCTTGCACATTTTAAACACATGAAGCAAGGTCCTGTTAAGATTTATTTTATGAGGTAGAGGGTGCTTGCATAGCATAACAAGTCAGCCTTCTATTTTCAGATCACCTGTCCATCCACGTAAAGCGGTAGATATCAAACTTGAAGTTGAAAAACTTCTCAAAGTCGGTTTTATTTATCCTGTGGCTCTAACAGAATGGGTTTCCAACCCTGTACTGATTGATAAGAAAGGTGGTAGTATACGTGTTTGTGTTGATTATCGGGATATCAACAAAGCTTGTCCAAAGGACAATTTTCCAACCCCTTTCGTTGACCAGATCGTCGATGACTGTGCTGGCAGTGAAATATTTTCCCTCATGGATGGATTTTCCGGCTATAATCAAATCAATATCGCTCCTGAGGACCAACATAAAACTTCTTTTATTTTTCCTTGGGGTACTTTTGCCTATAGGAAACTCCCCTTCAGTCTTAAAAATGCAGGTGCTACATTTCAGCGTGCTATGTCTTATGCGTTTCACGATATAAAGCATATCGTTCAACCTTATTTGGATGATTTTCCAGCTCATTCTTTACGCCGAGTCGATCACCCTAATCATCTCCGAGAAATTTTCGCTCGTTGTCAGTTCTATCACATTCGCCTAAACCCTCATAAGTGTGCCTTTTGCGTAGAGTCCGACCGTCTCCTCGGTTTCATTGTTTCACGTCAGGGGATCTGGGCAGATTCTATTAAGGTTGAGGCAATTCTTAATCTCCCTCCTCCTTCTTCACTGCGCCAGTTACAAAGTTTGTAGGGGAAAGCAAACTTTCTTCGTCGCTTCATCCCGAATTATGCTGAGATTACTCGAGGTTTTACACGTCTTCTAAAGAAAGGTTCAGAGTTTGTCTAGGATAAGGTTGCTCACAATGTCTTTGAAGCTTTAAAGTTGTCCCTCATGAAAGCTCCTCTTCTTTTCCCTCTTGATTATAGTCGGGATTACTTTCTTTATCTATCTGCTTCCGAGTATACTATCGGCATGGTCCTCGTTCAGGAGGATGATGCACATGATGAACATGTTATATATTACTTGAGTCAGAGTCTAACTTCAATGGAAATCAAGTACCAACATGTTGAGAAACTAGCTTTAGCTGCTGTTCAAGTAGTTCAACATTTTCGTCATTATATTCTCTCCAGGAAGACTACAGTGATTTCACATTGTAACCCCATGCAACATATATTGACACGTCAATTGCTGGGGGGCAAGTACTCCAAGTGGATTGTCATTCTCCAGGAGTTCGATTTGGAATTCAATCATGCCACATCGAAGAAATCCTTAGTTTTCGCTGAGTTAATTTGTGATTTTCCCCACACTGCCACGGAAAAAGTAGCAGACGATTCGTTACCTGACGAATCACTTTTCCTTATCAGTACCGATGATATTTGGTATGGAGATATCATTATATATCTCCAAACTCAAAATTTTCGGCCTGCTTTGTCTAGTGTCGAAGGACGTCGCGTCCGTTATCAAGCATGTCACTATATTATCCTCGGTGGTACTCTTTATCGTCGAGGCATTGACTCTATCTTTCGGCGTTGTTTGAATTTTGAAGAAGCTGAGAAATATTTGAATGACTACCATTCAGGAGCATGTGGTGGTCATATGTCTGGGTATGCTACTGCTCAGAAGATCTTACGTGCAGGTTACTTTTGGCCTTCCTTATTCAATGACTGCATCACTGCTGTTCAGAAGNGATACCCATTGATATTTCAGTTAAACCTGGGATAGTTGAAAATTTTCACATTGGAGCTTCGTGTTCTCCAGAGGAAATTGCCACTTATACTGCTTTGTTCAAGGAATTTCGTGATATCTTTGCCTGGAGTTATGAAGAGATGCTAGGTATTGACCCATCTATTGTGGTGCATGAGATAAAAACATGCCCCGGAGCTAAACCAGTCCGGTAGTGCCTCCGTCCTGTTGATCAGAATCTGGACCAGGGGTCAAATTTTACCTTAAAAATCAAAGTTCTCATAATCGCCTCAAATCAAATGGGTTTGTAGCCCTCGTCATCACGAACCCAAAGCAATTTGTTTCGTCTCAAATAGATGTCAGGAGAGAAAGTTATCGCGATCTGTTCGAATCGCCAAACAGAAAAAAAAAAAAAGGGTGCTGACTGGGCAGGCCGTACAGCTGACGTGGCATAGGCCGTACAGCTGACGTGGCAGCCGTACAGATGACATGGCACATGTGGCAGGTGATGTGTCGATGGTGACGTGGCAATTTTTGATTGGTTGTCAATGGACGAGTGATTTCGTGACACGTGGCATCTAATTTTGGTGAATAATAGGGTGCCACGTGGCCCAATCAAGGGATGCCACGTGAATTTTGGTGAATAATAGGGTGCCATGTGGCCCAATCAAGGGATTCCATGTGGCACCCATTTACTGGTTGATTGGTTGAATATTTGGTTCGTTAAAATTTTATGAGGCCGCGGGGTTCGACCCCCGGACCTCTCCACATTTCGAAGCCTTTACAAATGGCAACATTACCAACGCACCACTTTGTATTTCATACTATGAATACATGTTTAAACTTATTTATGTTTAAACTATTAAATGATTGGCGCAGGGGTAGGGCTGCAGCTTAGCCCCAGCCCTTGGTTTCGCTGGACGCATATGACTCTACGTTCATGGTATACGCGCGTGGAGTTTCTTTCATTGTAACCCGTGGCTCTATGTAACATATATATGGCCGTATGTTGATACCTTTGCGCGGGAATTATGCTGTGGATTATACCCACGGTTTATTGAGATATTATATATGACCATTATATAATATATTTGCATGGTGGTTTGGGTTTCAAATGTGCAAACCCACGATTATAAACACATTATATGTGACCAATATATTTAAACGGAGGGCACGCAGTTTGGTGTTCATATATAAGCCCGCAGTTTTGGGGGTTTTAACATATTACACTTGACCGTGCCATATGTATTGTGGCCTTTGTAATGCGCGGGAGTTTCAATTTATAACCCGCGGTCATCTTCCCGTTCACATGTGACCGCTATCCTTTGATTGTGTGCGCGCGGTTTGGTGCATTTGCGCGGGCAGAGGTCAAAATTTATTCAAAGCTCTCGGTTCTGTGTGATTATGCCATGTAACCATTGTGTAATGGAGCACGCGTTTTGGTTTGGTTTTATTTTTAAAACGGAAATACAAACACCCCCGACAGTTGTCCACCATTTATATACACGTGGAACCTAGCCCTATTTTGGCGCGGGGAACGTGGCCATATGGCCCCCCCATGCGCCCAACACCTCCATTCTTGGGGGCTTTATTTTCGTTAACTAATCGACAATTTGCACCATTTTCGGGAACGCGCGTGGGTGCTGAGTTTTTGCACGGGAAAACGCTCGGAGCTAGGTTCACTTTGGGGGAGGTGCAATATGGCGAGCCTGTAACAGAGCTTGGAAAAAGGAAAAATGCCAGCAAGCATAACTTGATGAGTTTTTGACCAAATCAGGAGCCGTAAAAGCCCAGCTAGGGGTTTTTGGATGTTCTGAGTCCATTGGAACCATTTTCATAGGCATTTGAAGAGACCATTTGCAGGTTTTTCACATTTTAAGTTTGAGGAAGCTTTAGGAGCCTTAAAGCCCTCATTGTTTGAGGCATTGCTCTGATGAGCACATAACCATTTTCTGAGACTGAATAGTCATTTTTGACTGATTATTATGCTCTGAACACATTGGGATAGGTTGTAGATCCATTGGAGGACTTCTACAAGTATTTTTACTCCATTGAAGCTCAGGGAAGCTTGGAGGCCACATGTAGAAGAGGTCATTGTTGGATGAGCCATTGTCCATTTGGAGAGTTTTAACAGTCATTTTTGGGGTTTTTATGTATTCTGAATCCATTGGTACAGTCTGTAAATCCATTGGAGTTGAGCAGCATCTTGTAATGAGAATTTGACAAACTAATCCCAAAGAGCCAAGTCCATTGAAGGAGGCTCAAGGAGATGTAGCCCAGAGAGGGGTGAACTCCTTTATCATCTTGGTATTGCTGTGATTTTGATGTGTTAATTGCTGCATTTTATATTGCTGTGTATTTGGTTATAACACATATTTAAGCATGTAAAAGAACCTTTTTTCACACATATACATTGACAAGAAGAACCAAGAACTTAACACATAAACCCTCTTGCACATTTTAAACACATGAAGCAAGGTCATGTTAATATTTATTTTATGAGGTAGAGGGTGCTTGCATAGCATAACAAGTCAGCCTTCTATTTTCAGATCACCTGTCCATCCACGTAAAGCAGTAGCTATCAAACTCGAAGTTGAAAAACTTCTCAAAGTCGGTTTTATTTATCCCGTGGCTCTAACAGAATGGGTTTCCAACCCTGTACTGATTGGTAAGAAAGGTGGTAGTATACGTGTTTGTGTTGATTATCGGGATATCAACAAAGTTTGTCCAAAGGACAATTTTCCAACCCCTTTCGTTGACCAGATCGTCGATGATTGTGCCGGCAGTGAATTATTTTCCCTCATGGATGGATTTTCCGGCTATAATCAAATCAATATCGCTCCTGAGGACCAACATAAAACTTCTTTTATTTGTCCTTGGGGTACTTTTGCCTATAGGAAACTCCCCTTTAGTCTTAAAAATGCAGGTGCTACATTTTAGCGTGCTATGTCTTATGCGTTTCACGATATAAAGCATATCGTTCAACCTTATTTGGACGATTTTCCAGCTCATTCTTTACGCCGAGTCGATCACCCTAATCATCTCTACGCAATTTTCGTTCGTTGTCGATTCTATCGCATTCACCTAAACCCTCATAAGTGTGTCTTTTGCGTAGAGTCCGGTCGTCTCCTCGGTTTCATTGTTTCACGTCAGGGGATCCGGGCAGATTCTATTAAGGTTGAGGCAATTCTTAATCTCCCTCCTCCTTCTTCACTGCGCCAGTTACAAAGTTTGTAGGGGAAAGAAAACTTTCTTCGTCGCTTCATCCCGAATTACGCTGAGATTACTCGAGGTTTTACACGTCTTCTAAAGAAAGGTTCTAGAGTTTGTCTGGGATAAGGTTTCTCACAACGCCTTTGAAGCTTTAAAGTTGTCCCTCATGAAAGCTCCTCTTCTTTTCCCTCTTGATTATAGTCGGGATTACTTTCTTTATCTAGCTGCTTCCGAGTATACTATCGGCATGGTCCTCGTTCAGGAGGATGATGCACATGATGAACATGTTATATATTACTTGAGTCGGAGTCTAACTTCGATGGAAATCAAGTACCAACATGTTGAGAAACTGGCTTTGGTTGTTGTTCAAGTAGTTCAACGTTTTCGTCATTATATTCTCTCCAGGAAGACTACAGTGATTTCACATTGTAACCCCATGCAACATATATTGACACGTCAATTGCTGGGGGGCAAGTACTCCAAGTGGATTGTCATTCTCCAGGAGTTCGATTTGGAATTCAATCATGCCACGTCGAAGAAATCCTTAGTTTTCGCCGAGTTAATTTGTGATTTTCCCCACACTGCCACGGAAAAAGTAGCAGTCGATTCGTTACCTGACAAATCACCTTTCCTTATCAGTACCGATGATATTTGGTATGGAGATATCATTATATATCTCCAAACTCAAACTTTTCGGCCTTCTTTGTCTAGTGTCGAACGACGTCACGTCCGTTATCAAGCACGTCACTATATTATCCTCGGCGATACTCTTTACCATCGAGGCATTGACTCTATCTTTCGGCGTTGTTTGAATTTTGAAGAAGATGAGAAATCTTTGAATGACTACCATTCAGGAGCATGTGGTGGTCATATGTCTGGGTATGCTACTGCTCAGAAGATCTTACGTGCAAGTTACTTTTGGCCTTCCTTATTCAATGACTGCATCACTGCTGTTCAGAAGTGTCATGCCTGCTAGACCTATAAGCAGAAGATTCGGTCGCATCCTGCTCCCCTTCGTCCTGTAGTCTCAGTAGGTCCTTTTGCAAAATGGGGCATTGATTTCATGACATGTCACCCTCACTCGGTCGGGGGGCATGGTTATATTATTGTAGTTGTTGATTATTTTACTAAGTGGGCCGAGGTGATGTCAACATTCGACAATAATGGGAAAACTGTAGCGCTATTTCTTTTAAACCATGTCATCACTCATTTTGGTGTTCCTCAGGCTATCGTTACTGATCACGGTAGTCATTTTAGGAATTATATGATGTTTGAACTTACAGAGAAGTTGGGTCTTCGTCATGATAGCTTGACACCCTATTATCCACAGGCCAATGGCCAGGTCGAAGCCATCAATAAGGTTCTTATAACTATGATTCGACGGATGATAGGCATCCATAAAACTAGCTGGCACACGATGTTGTTTGCGGCATTGTGGGCGTACCAGACATCTGTTAAATCTGCTACAGGATTTACACCTTTTCGATTAGTTTATGGCATGGAAGCCATTCTTCCAATAGAATGTGAAATACCTTCTTTGAAGCTAGCTGTAGAGCTCTTACCTAATACTTCTGTCGAAGAGGAACGTTTGTTGTATTTGATGCGATTAGACGAGACTCGCCGTGACGCTACTCTTGTAATAGAAGCCCAGAAGAAACGTGTTAAGGCACAGTATGACAAACATGTCAAGCCTCGTGTCTTCTCTAAAGGAGATCTTGTTCTTCTATATGAACAAGATAAAGATGTCTTAGGAGCTGGGAAATTTGAACCAATGTGGCATGGGCCTTACATTGTTAGTAAATTTTTGGAAAAAGGAGTGTATGAGCTAGTTGATTATGATGGTGTACCTTTGAGTAAACCCAGGAATGGGTTGTACTTAAAGAAGTACTATGCATAAGTTATTTGTGCATGAGTACTTGTATTTTATGTATCATACTGCGTGTGTGTTACTTTTAGTTTCACTTTTGACGTTATCTAGTCTCTTCCCTTACGTGACGTTGTGTTTGATTGTCAGATGTAGGAGTATTCTCTACCTTATATTGGCTTCACCGACGGTGCTAGCCGTAGTACTTGGAACCTAGCTTCTGCTGCCTGGGAAATCTATGCCCCAACAAACAAGCTTATATCTTTACGAGGTGTATGTCTTGGCCGAGAAACCAACAACATCGCAGAGTATAACGCCGTGGTTGAATTACTGGTTGATGCTATCTCTCTTGGAATTCGTCATTTGGTTGTCCGACTTGACTCGCAGCTGGTAGTACTACAGCTCAGTAATGTATATTCTATTTGAAGTCCTACTTTATTGAGGGTATATTTGCGAATTTGCCTCTTGGAACGGTATTTTGATCACATTGAATATCAACACATTCCTAGATGTCTTAATACATTGACATATGCTTTAGCTAATTATGTATTGGACAGGCATTTAAATCACTTATAAATCAAACACATTAAAATGTACACAATGTAAAGTAAGCCGGTAGAAGCCGTGTATATATATATAACGATCAAAGTTTGTTTTTTACAAAATGTTTGTCCGAAGACCAAAATATCAAAAAATTGAATCCCATAGCTTCTACATAATGACATCAAGGATGATGTTCACGATAGAACACTAATGTCCTAGCAACTATGTGGAGAAGGCGACCCATAGAGGCAGAGACTCCCACAGTGTGACGCTGATCGCGTCGTGGAATCTCCTCTAGAGTCATATCTGGAACATCTACCATCAGACCCTCTAAGTTCTGCTCCACTGTCAGATAGTCCTCGGCGTACTGTGAAACTACTACTGCTGCCTCTCCTCGTCGCTGGATAGGAGAACTGCCAGCAAGTCTGTATGGTCCAACGTCTGTGTTATCAACAAAAATTTGGTGTTAGTCTTTGGGTAAAACTATAAAAACAAAAACATTTAAATATGGTTAAAAATCTAAAAACATTTAAAAACCGAAAAATTTGTATACTTCTTACCGAGGTCTCCCCACTGTGCGTCTTCAGGAAGTGCAAGATCTGGATCTCCTCTGAAGTCCAGCCCAGCATAGGCATAGTCGTCCACCATCAGCATCTGAGTCTGCAACCAGTCGAAGAAAACATTGTCATATTTGACAATAGGACCTGCCACATGTCGGGCCATGAGCCGACACCACCGTAACATCCTTGGATCTCTGGGACCAGGAAGATCCCACTCAGCCTACAGATGGAATACTAGGAATCTCTCCAGAAAGAAGGACACTAACAGAGACCCATAACCAAACTACTTCAGACCTCCTCGCCTGCATTTAGTGAACTGTTTCTTGACATTGCGTAATACTGCGTCAGCTCAGTTAAACACCCGGGGCTTAGTACACTCGATGGTGTACTGGAAGTAGCTCTGCAGAGCCATATGTGGAGCAGCACTTCCTGCCATTTGAGCAATGGTAAAAAGAATGGTACGGAGAGTCAAATCAGTCACTCCCCAAATTGCCACTTTTCCTTTCTGTCGTTCAGCCTCAAGCACGCAGTACTAGTTACAATACTCACTCATTTTTAGACCCCCTACTCTGCTACCGGACAAACTAGCATAGGATCCTCGCCTGGATAATCTAGTCAAGAAATAGATGTCCTCAATGTCAATACTCAAGGTATGAGCTCCCACGATGAACACTTGTTGGTCCGGATCCCACATTCAGACTAAGTATTCCAATAATCGAACTTGGGCTCTCATGCCTGGGATGCGGAAATACTTTAAGAGACCACAGTCTCTTAGTGCATCTATGGTTGGAGGATGGTTTTCCACATTAGCATTATCCTCCTCATTATCTCATTCCCGCCACTCTAACACCATGATTGTGTCTAGAAACCTACATAAAAAACACACAAACATGGTCAGTGATTTTATTCATGAGATAGAAATCTTGCAATTGGCTAAACATTACAAATTTTTTTGGATTTTGCGTTGTTCGCAGGTGGCCCATGGCCCACCTGCAAGAATGGGTCATTCTCACAGGTCCCGTATGGGCCACCTGCGAGAATGCTCCCACGCTCATAGGGTTCAAAAAATCAAGTGAAAACTGAACTTTTTACCAATAAAATTGAATTTCTAAACCATGAAAAGATAAGGGATGAGGCACTTACCAAAATATAGCTGACGGCACGTTATATGGTCTCCTGTAGATCCTGGAATTCGATGCCAAAGGTAGAGGGTAAATGAGGGTTTTTTGAGCACTCAATGGTAAGATGTGAAAATGGTATGGTAAATTTTGTTATTTGTTCATTTTATTACTTTTTACTATATCAAAAGTGGGTTTTTATGTTTATTCTTTGTATAACCCTAATCACTAATGTAAAAATGAGTGAAATGATTGACAGGTGCAAATATGGATGATTATGGGCAGAATTTTTACTTGGTGTGGTGTGATTTTGAATTGATTGGCAGTAGTGTCGCTCTTGAACATGACACCTCCTAATCATCATTTGAAGCCGGTTTGGGGAATCCATTTTGTCTCTCATTCGATTTGATAACAAGGTATTTCCATGTGTTGTCTTTGATTCAATGCTGCCAAATCATTGGTCATGTCATTCATATGTTCAAGAGAAGTTCGTCTGAAACCTCTATTTGAGTCGGCCATCTGCAGTTATTCTTTCACTCCGTGTTGGCCTTCCCTGTGTATCCAAAGTTTAATTGTCACAAACTTTGTTTCACTTTCAAACTCTGTTACTCATTTCATGTCACTAATGGGGGATACATCAAGGCCCTCCTATGGCGAGTCTTATTCCATCGACCTCAGCACATTATCCGAAATCGAGGCTTAGAAATTATTCAGTACCTTGGAGCTTGCATGCCTCAATGGCAAGTTTCCTCGCTTTCGACAGTGGGTATACATCATTGACCCCTGATCGAAAGATTTCGTCGGGTGTTCGACATCAACTCATTTATTCACAGTCTATGGATTGTACTATAGTACCTTGGGAGTCATTGACATCAATGGTGATTTCCCTCGCACGTGTTAACGGTTACATCAATGACCGGTAATCAAGTGGTTTCTACCATGTTCGACTTCGACACATGTAATCACGTGGCTAGATTCGTACTTTGGGCGATGAGATTGAAGACCCTGGATATTGTCTTTGTGATCCAGGTTGCGATGGAGTATGTATAATTTGCAACACATAGATCCATTGTGTATGTTTCGTGGCTATGTCATCTTGATTGAAAATTTGTCGCACAGATCCACAGTGTATTCAGGTGGCTGTGCTATATAGTGATGGCATGGATCCACAATGTATGATCGGTGGCCATGACCTTGGTTTATGATGTCATCAGTCTATGATCTGAGTATGGGAATGCCTACCTCAGAATTGGTATACATGATATTTTGTTGATGCTTGGATGTTTGCAGGTCTCTGATTGGATGTGCTCTTGGTTCCTGACACACACATGCAGCTTACAAAGTCTATCGACTGTCACTGATTCCACTCTCAGACTTTGGGGGGCATTCTGTTATCCACAATTTTGGTCATCATGATGATGTTGTGATGATGTTATGATGATGGAAAATCAATATCTTCACTAAGAACACTTCCCTGAGAGAAGTTACATTTGTCTGCTTCCAGAAATCATGCTTTTAAAGGAGGTTCACAGGCTGTCTATATACTTGCCTGCGAGAATGCCTTATTCTCACAGGCTACATTAAGCTGGAGTGTGAGGGGTTCTCACTGTACATCATTGTCAGGGTGCGAACATCTTCTTAAAGAGGAAAAATATGAAGTTCTTGAGCCTTCTAGAAGGGAATCTTCAAGAAGAATAGTTGGCTAGTGAATGGTTATCTATGTACTGGTTTTCCTGATATCTTGGGATCATTTCCTCACCAAGTAACTAATCTATCTTCTCCTATATATTGAGAAGATTGCTCATGGAAAAGGTTAGAAGAAAACTAGCAAGAGATTGATTGGAGAATTAGTTCAAGACTGTATGGAGGACTGATGCTACAGCAGCAAGAGACAACAACAAGGTCATCAAAAGTGGTTGATTTTCTTCATGCATGAGCAAGTGTGTGTGTCAAAGCTAGGAGCCATCGAAAGGAGACCTACAACATCAAGGCTTAGGTTGTAAGTTTCACTTTCAATTAATTCAATACAGTAATATGTCCCTTTCCCATAAAGATGATGTCACTTTATTACATAACTCCTTGATCATATGTATAGACTAGCTATTGAATATATTAATCTGCCTTTACTTCGATTGGTTTGTACTGTTGTGATTTGGACGGTGCAAGAGCGTTGGAGCGAAGCTGGGAACAACAAAGACCTAAGGAAAGCGTTCATAAGGTATGTCCATAATCCTTACCTCTTAGTTCATTCAATAGTCTAGATCTAGGGAAAGTGTATTATTCTGTCCTGTTTTGTTCTAGATCCAGATGGATCTAGGGAGATCGGTTTGTGTCCGCACTCACGGATTTATCCTGAAACAATACATCTGGTGTATCAGATGTAAATCAGAAGGCCCTGAACAGGAACATTGTCCCTTATTTCAGGAATACTTGGCCTCTGGAGCCCCGAGCCCTTTGAAGCAAGTTACCCTACCCTGGTGCGAGGTATGTAGAAACCAACATCACCCTGGTGAATGTTACTATTTTCAAAAATATGTCCAGACACCCACAAATCTGTATTGCACATTTTGTAAGTCAGTAGGACACGATGACATGGATTGTAGGGCTTACGATCTCATGCATGAAACATCAAGGGATATATACAAAATTCAAGGTGAAGTACAACAAGAAGGAAGCACTGCGCAGTATAATTCCCTTGGGAGAGGAAAATTAAACCCTGGGGGTGGATTCTGAGGAAGAGGAAGAGGAGGAGGTATGCGTCAAGGTCGAGGACAGATCATCTATTATAACTGTGCATAGTCAGGACACTTGGCAAGGGACTGTCAGAACCCTTGTACCACTTGCAACTGCTACAAATCATTCGAGCATGTTATTGAGGAATTTCCAGCATTGTTGGCTAAGCTTTAGGAGAAACGAGGAGGAAATCAACAAATACAACTAATCAAATCATAACCTCGAAGAGAATATGCCAGATTCATTGTTATCACATGAGGATGAGTTTTCACGGTAGAAGACAAAGTGATCCAAGGAAAGACTATAGAAGAATCAGGAGTCAGGAAAGATGCAAAGAAGACACAAGAATTTGACCCAAGGAAAGAGAAACAGATATTTGAGGAAGCAAGAAAGGAATTCAGAAGAGACCAAGCTTCTTCATCAAAATTTCAACCAGAATTAAGAGAATATGGAATGCCTATGGAATTTGATCAGTCTAATTTTCTCGGAGAAGAAAAAGAGGTGAGTAAACTTGTCAGTTTCTTGTATACGTGTATTGAGTTGATTAAAGATGAAAAATCTATACAAGAACTACAAAAATTGGTTAGAAAATATGATATAGGAAGGGTGGATCCTTTGTTGAATAAAGTAGTACATCAATTATCCAAGAAGAGAAGGAAAAATAAATAACTACACCTTAATGCTCAGATTGGAGAGTACGATATAGACTATGTGGTCCTCGACTTAAGGTTGGAGGTCAATGTCATGACAAAGCAGACCTGGGCACTGATGGGAAAACCTAAGTTATCTATTCCCCTATCAGGCTTAGGATGGCTAATCAACAAGCTGTAAGCCCCTTTGGAAGATTGGAACATGTCCCTGTGGACATCAATGGAGTAAGGACGTTTGTAGACTTCAAGGTGATTGAGATAGTTGATGATAGTTTTCCTTACCCTGCATTGTTAGGAATTGATTGGGCTTTCAATAATTCTACTATGGTTGATTTAAAGAAAAGAAGAATGACGTTTTAAAGAGATGGCCTTATGGTCATTGCACCTTTGGATCCTGATGAAGGTCATAAATACACAGAACCCATCAGAGAAGAAGACTGCACTTATGAACTAGAAAACATATACAAATTGATAGCCAGACAGTAGGACTACATTAATCCTACAACATATGGGAATTTGAGTTGGTGAAGTGACAGTGTATGCTCATCGGATTCAAAATAATCTCTAGAGAACTGGTAGAAAAAAATGTATGAAGTATCTACAAGGATATGTGCTAGATTAACCAGGGAAGTCCGTTGGATCAACACAATAGTAAGTAATTTGCCCACATTTGATGGTTTGAATCATTTAGAAGCAATCTTGTTGGACTTTGAAGAAATTGTACCACTACCACAAAGATTGTTGGCAATGGATGAGGCCCTGAAATCAACTCCAGCGAGATGGTGGGGGACACACAAAAATAATATGACAGACTGGGTACAATGTCGCACTTTGATGACAGCACGATTTTTAGAGAAAGTAGCAGGCTGCGAAGTTAGGTACACAGGTCAAATTTTTCCCAAGGACCATGTGCGAAGTTGCGAGGAATCCTGGATAAGAATTCCTCAAGAACAAGGGGTGCACAAATTCATTAACACACTGAACACAACTCCCATCAACTAGTATCTTCAAGCATAATTGTGCCTCATCACTGCAGATTGGGAAGGTATATCCTAGAACTTTGTAACTACCTTTTTGTTTGAAAGCCAATATCCTACAATAGATCAAGCATTACAGGTTGTAAGACATAAAGTGTTTGAGGGGGCACCTAGCCTCCCTTTAGAGCAAGAAGAGGATGAATGGACTAAGCCTCTTCAGAAGTTGCAAGGCTGTTACAATATCAATGTTGTTGAAGACGATGATCCTAGGAATGTGAACATCGCAGAAATAGAAGGCCAAAGAGATGTATAAGGACTAGGAGTCGAAATACCTTTTTTTGGAAAGTCGATCAAGATAAAAAAAGTCAACATTGGAACATAACAGACACAAAATGTTGCAAATGTTGGAGATTATTGGGATGTTTCCACTATTGATAAGATCACAGAATTACTGCATGAATATCAGGACTTGTTTCCAACCAAGTTCAATGATATGAAGGGCATTAAAGGGCCCATGGGATATATGAGTATCCCTTTGAAACAAAATTCAAGTCCATTCAAATAAATATCCTACAGATTGAACCCTAAATATAAGGAGAAATTGAAGATCGAGCTTGACCGAATGTTGAAAGCAGGAATCATAGAACCTGTTGAAGAATCAAAATGGATTAGCCCTATGGTGGTGCAAGATAAGAAGACAAGAGAAATCAGGATCTGTGTAGATCTTAGGAAGTTGAATGATGCATTTTTGCATGACCCATTCCCTACACCATTCACTGATGAAGTGTTAGACAATGTAGGAGGATAGGAGGTATATTCTTTTACAGATGGATTTTCAGGATACCATTAGATCCAAATTGCCAAGGAAGATCGTCATAAGACCACATTTGCAACAGAATGGGGATCCTACTAGTATACAGTGATTCCATTTGGATTGAATAATGCACCAGCCATATTTTCCAGGGTGGTGGACGAAGCGTTTAAGGAGTTTTTACATAAATTTTTGGAAGCGTACTTCGATGATTGGATTGTTTTCATCATGTTGAAAAAACATATTGAATGTTTAAGACTAATGTTGGATAAGTGTAGGCAATGTTAGATTGCCTTGAACCCAAAAAAGTGCATCTTATTTTCACCCTTCAACATGTTTTTGGGCCATACTGTGTGTAAGCAGGGATTGCTGGTAGATCCATCCAAGATTTCCATTATAGTCAATCTACCCCCTCGTGCTTCAGTCAAACAGATGTGCACTGCGCTGGGACATACTGGATACTACAGAAGTTCATTAAGGGCTATGCATAGATTACATCACCCATGGAGAATATTTTGAATAAATACTATCAGTTTCATTGGACAAAAGAATTCCAGCAGATCTTTGACACACTGAAACAAAAAATGGTTACTACACCCATTCTGGTTTTTCCAGATTGGAGCAAGGAATTTCATGTGCATGTCAATGCATCTTCTATTGCATTAGGATTTGTGTTAGCACAACCAAGAACATGAGACATTGACCACCTGTTAGCCTTTTCTAGCAGTAAGATATCAATAGTTGAGATTAAGTACACCACCACTTAGCGAGAAGGATTAGCCATGGTATATGCGTTGCAGAAATTCAGCCACTACTTGTTGGGAGAACATTTGAAGATGTTCACTGATCATTCTTCTCTTAAATACTTAGTCAACAAGCTAGTGTTGGGGGGGAGAATATGCATATCACTTCTGTTATTTTAGGAATATGATTTCAAGATCGTGGTTAAGCTAGGAAGGATGAACAAAGGTCCTGACCACTTGTCGAGGTTGGAACATGGAGAAGAGCCTACTAGTTTGGAGGATACACTGCCAGATGCAAATTTGTTGGCCATTAGGAAGGTTGATGATCACTTCACGAAGATAGTGAAGTTCCTTTCAATAGGAATGACACCTAGTGAATATACAATCACCCAGAAGAAACAACTAGTAGTGCGCATTGCAGACTTTTCACTTATAGCTGGACAACTATACAATATGGGACCTAATGAGATATTGAGATGATGTGTTATGGAATTAGAGAGACCATTGATCCTCACCGAATCTCATGAAGGCATCACAGGAAGACACTATGCAGGGAAAGAAACAACGCAGAAGGTTCTTAGAGCTAGCCTCTAGTGGCCTACCCTACATAGAGATGATAAGGACTATTACAGAGCCTATGATGTATGCCAAAGAGTTGGGAAGCCATCTAGCAGAGACAATATGCCTTTAACGCCATATCTGACCTTATAGGAATTTCAGAAATGGGCCATTGACTTCATGGGACCTATCAACCCACCAAGGAAGCACACAGGAGATAGATACATAATCATTGCAACAAAGTATTTGACCAGATGGGCAAAAGCAAGAGAAGTTAAGGACTGTAGTGCAACTATAGCTACATGCTTCATATTTGATGATATCATAACTAGGTTTGTATGCCCAAAGACCTTATGAGCGATCAAGGCACACATTTTATTAACAAGACTATTGAAGCCTTGACTCGGGAATTTGAAGATCACCATCAGAAGAGCACGCCCTATCATCCACAAGAAAATGGGACAGTCGAAGAATTCAATAAGATATTGGAGACAACACTGACGAAGATATGTAGCATGAACAAGGATGACTGGGATTTGAGAGTGCCAACAGTATTATGGGCCTATAGAACCACTTGCAAGAAACTAACCATGCAGACCCCCTTCAAATTGGTCTATGGTCTGGAAGCAGTTGTACCCATGGAATATTTGGTTCCTAGTCTAAGAATTGCAGCCTTTACAGATATGGATGACACTAGCGATGTGCAAGAGAGGCTTGCACAGTTGGTAGAACTAGAAGAAGACAAATTTATTGCAGGATTTCACCAACAGGTTCAAAAAGAAAGAGAAAAGGCCTACCATGACAGGCACATTAAAAAGAAAGCTTTCAAGCAAGGAGATTTGGTATTGGTATATGACAGTAAGTTCATGAAGCATCCAGGGAAGTTCAGGATGCATTGGATTGGGCCATATGAGATTGCCTATATTACAGAAGGAGGAGTTGCACAGTTGAAGAATTTGACTGTAGAATGGAAGGAAGGTTTGATGAACGAAAGCCGGTTGAAATCGTATTATGACAACCAGTTGCCTCGCAACTCTCAGTAAAAGAAAAAGGAAAAGGGTCTAGGTACCAGGTACAGTTGAAACTGGGTACCAGACACAGAAAAGACAGTCTGCACAAGGAAGGAAGGGAGAAACAGAGAAGAAAGCACAGGCTGACCTACGCAGTTTGAAGTGGAAATGGAATAGAAAGTTCAGATCTGAACTGCCTCGGGATGAGTCATAGGTGAGTGTTGGGGGGATATTGTCCCTTGGTTATGGAAGAAAGCGAATATTAAGGGAGAAAAGGGAAAATTCAAACTGCATAGAAGAAACAATGATTGATACTGGGTCGAAGTGAGAAAAAGAGAATAAAAGATGAAGCGAAGTAAGAGAAAGCAAGTCGTTGGATGAGGAGATCAAGGATGATAGATCAACAAGGAAGAGGGATCATGGACAACTTAGAAAGTGAAAGAAGATGTCAATATATGCTTTGAAGCACCGCACGTGAAGGAAGGAAAGATAGTTTTGCGGAGCCCTGAAAACCCAGGTCAAGTTGACCTAGGGTTTTGGTATCTAGGGTTTTTACACTTAGGTCTTAACCTAAGGGTGTCTGAGATTTGTTGTAATGTATAAATAAAGGTCTAAAGTACCTGGGATGGGTTGGTTCTAGGTTGTTTGAGAGTTCATTGTTATTGTATGATTGAGTGAGTACTACTGTGTGAGAGAGAAGTGTTGAGTGCGAGAGCCTTCTGGTAATGTAAGATCTTCAGTTGGGTGCGAAGATCAACCCTGCAGCTGGGTGCGCAAGGAGAGGATAGAAAGAGAGAGAAGAAGAGAATATCTGCTAGCTAAGAGTGCAGATAAGAACTATATGCTTTCATCTTAAGATATCATAAAGCACAGTTCTGTGGACGTAGCCCTAGAGAGAGGGTGAACCACGTATATCTTGTGTTGTGTGTGATTGATGTTGTGTTCTTTGTCATTGTATATGTTGTTATTGTTTTACTGTGTTATATTTGACAAATAGTTGTGCGGAGTAGATCTAAGATAGGATTTGATATATAGATGTTGCATTGTTCTTATAATAGATCCACTTGGTATTCCCTTTGGTTGTATACTTCCCTGTCCTGCAACCCCCCATAGCTACTTCGGGTGAGACTGCATCTGCTTCACAGGTGTTGTTGAAAGAGCCAGTAGTTAGGGCTTGTTGGTGCGCTCTTGGAGCCTGAACCCTGGGTCTGCCCCTGTGCCAACAAGGGTTATCTTTCCCCCTTCTTCATTTACACATTCTAAAGTTTTATGGTAACAGTCCAACTTAGTTTTATAAGCATCCAACCAGTCCATACCAATCAAAAAGTCATAAGATCCTAGGGGAAGTATGTTAAAGGTCTCTTGGGTGGGAAATCCATCCATGATGAATTAGCAAGATGGTATGACCTCTGCTAATTTTATTTTGGTCTCAGTGGCTATTCATACCAACCATGGCTTAACATGTCTAACTGGTTGTAGTTTACACTTATCAATAGTTTGAGGGGCCACAAAACTCAAAATAGAACTAGGTTCAATTAAAATAGAAACTAGATGGTTGGCGATCATACCTTCTCTATACACCACTGAAGCTTGGTGGTCAGCCTGATTATCGTCCAAGGCTACATAAATTCGTGGCATGCTCCTAGCCACATCATTGATGGTGGTATCTTCTTGGATATTGTATACTCTCCTACTATTTTGTTTCATGTGTGGACAATCCCTCAGCCAATGATCTTCTCCACAACCCCATCATTTTAAGGGTTCTTTCTTTGGGTTATCAGTCTTTCATGGGACTACCTCAAAAGTTTTATTTTCACTCTAAGAGGGGAAATTTTTTTGATACACACTTATATTAGGAAGGTTCATCCTAGAACCCTTCCCATAGCTCTTAAACCCTGAGGATTTAAACCCCTTATTTTTTAATCTGAAGCTTCTCTTCTTCTTCCAGTCCTCGTGAGGTCATGTCTTACTCCTGAACTCTTCATAAAAATACCTCGCCTTCCAGATAGTTTCTTCTAAGGTCTTTGGTTCGTCAAACTTAATCATGTCCCAGCAAGTCTGAGGTAACGCACTAATAAATCGCTGCATTTTTACCTTTTCATCCTTTATGTAGGGTAAATACCTCAGTAGCTCAAGGAATTTATTGACATATTCATCTATGGTGAGTTGCCCCATCTTGAGTTCATATAACTCCTTAGTCTTCCCATCCATGTATTTCTTTGACAGATACTACCTCCTGAAGTATTTCTCGAACTGTTTCCATGACAAGTCATTCTCATGGAATCCTTTCACATTCCTAAGGTCTTCCCACCAAATGGAAGCCTTTCCATTCAGGTTGAAGATGTTTATTCAAGCCTTCAAGTTTTTAGAGTAGTCATGGACTCTGAAGTACTTCTTTAAACCAAGAAGCCAAGATTCAACCTTTTCCCCTTCATTAATCTCTCCATCGAAAGAGGGTGGTTTGGATTTATTAAACTCTTTAGGATCACGAATTTTGGAATTCTTTCGCTTCTTTCCTTTCCCTTTCGAATGTGAGCTAGTTTTTCTACTAGAAGATCCCTTAGATTTTCCAGCTTCCTTTCCAGACGACTCTCCTGATGAGTGTCCCCTGCCTCTAGGTTGGGCCTTCTTCGAGGTACTTCTCCTAGTGTGGTCATTAATGGACCCATGTTTTCAGATCTCAGGTGGGCTTTGAATTCTCTTCACATGTCTTCATTCCACATGACTAGTTATGGGTTCATGCTCCAGTTGCCTCTGTATGTTGGATAAGCTCTGCAGCAAGAATGTGTTAATTTCTAGTTTTTTTTCTTGCTCCTTTATCAATTTCTCGTTGTCTTCCTTGCAACTATGTAATTCGGCCCTGAGGATCCTTATAGTTTCAGCCATATATAGAGGGGTTTCCACCACCCTCCTTTCATCAGATTCTTCGTCTCTATTGTGGGAGTCAGTCCCTACTTCATAGAATGTCACCATACTTTAGAATTGAAGTGTTTCCATGATTTACTGACTGCATGAATGTTGAAAAAACACTTGTTGTTAGCCAACAGTCTATTATTTTATGAACAATACACAGTTTAAATTTCTTTAAATGCACACACACAAAAGAAATTTTCATTCTTTCCCTCAATAAAATTTTAACCAGACTCTTTAAGAAAGAGGTAAGATAAGGTGTCACTCTTAAAAGTGTTCTAAATATGGTTTTTAAGAGACTCGTCCATGAGCCCAAGCAGGAAACGTGTTGTAACCATGCTCTAATACCAATTTGTAACACACCCATGGTGGGGCGTAAAAAAATTGTTTTCCTTAAATAATCAAATCCTCTATACATGGTCTCTAATTTGGAGATCAGGGCCTAGCCCACTTTTTTTCTTCAGTGACCATCACATATGACCACGGGCTATGACCGAACGCCAAGGCCACAGACGCTTAGTCCAACGCTTCGGAACTTCGGGCTTTAGGATTTTTTGATTTATCACATGCCAATTCCTTCGAACTCAGAAGTGGTGAAGTTATGAACTGGCACAAAGGGATCAATGGTCCCTACTCTCCCTCAATATCAATGACCCTCGATGACTTCAGGCCTACGAGCTTCGGCAAAATTCGAAGAACCTCCTCACAAAACCTCTGGAGTACTAATCCTCTGAAGTGCACCATCCGATGTCGCATGTCCTCGAGGATTTTTGATGACCCTAATTTACTTTTGGATTTCAGCATTCGAGAGTCCCAGATGGACACACAACCTTTTCACCCGAAGTACTCCATACTCAGAGTTCCATATCAAGCGCTACAAGTCTATTTTAAATCAACGTCTCAAGTTCATTTTGGGACTTCGACATTCGGGATTTCTGAGCATTCCAACACTTTGTTCTCCTGAAGCACTTTCTTTCGAAGTCAAGGATTGTGCACCATGCATCCCTGGTGATCGATGGTCACAATCTTCTTCGGGCTTCGGCGTTTGAAGGTTCTGAGCACTCTAATTCATTTTCCTTCGAAGTGGCTATCTTCCGAAATGGGAGATTTGTTGACACCTATCCTTAGCTGATGGATGACTCAGATGAAATATGTCTCTCCGGCCTTCGGGAGTTCTTGTTCAACACCTCCCCTTTTTCCCAAAGTGACTCTCCTTCGAAGTGCAGGATCTGAAGACACATGTCCCCTTAGCTTGGATGACTCAGATCTTCTTCGGCTCTTCGGGATTCGGGAGTATCAACCTCCCCACACTCACTTTCTTCTAGAGGGGTTACACCCAAAGTCGACGATCTGTCGATGCATGTCTCCCACAGATCGATGACTACAAGTCACTTCGACTCTTCAGGCTTTGGGAGTTTCAACCTCTCATCACTCGATTTCTTCCGGAGTGACTACATCCGAAGTCTATGATCTGTCGACACATGTCCTTTCTTTTATATCGACGGTACATAAGGACTTCATTACTTTGCAGATTTTCAAAGGAACTCAGGACTCTCCACCTAGAAAATTTTCTAGGTCTGGCGGTCATGATCCGGCCAATACCGATGTGTTCATCGATCAATGGTTCACAGTGATTGTGGGGTCCCAATGTGCACACTCTTTATCAGAGAGATCAATCTCCACAATCTAAAAAGTACTCACCCCACTCGGTCTAATCAGGATCGTTGATCTTCCAGCCCAACGAGATCAACGCAGTTGGTGGATTGTGGGCCGCAGACTAGCACATCCGCTAATTTCACCTTCGCACTCTGCAATGATTCCCCACCATCAATCTTCGTTCAAAGATCGATAGTTCACAGTGATTGCGAGGTCCAATCTATAAAATTTGGGAAGTTCTTTCCTGACTCTAGTCTAATCCTGGTCGTTGATCTTCCATTCCCAATGAGATCAATGACATTAGTTGATTGCGGGCCGTGAACTAGCATGTTCGCTAATTTCACCTTCATGCTCCACAATGATTCCCAACCATCGATTTAATCAAGCGGCGGGTGTTTGATTCGTTAACTCCAGTGGGTATTCAATTCGATATGACAACTAGGATGGATTATCCTCCCATTAAATGGCTCACATCCATATTCATTTTTAGATTCTTAAGTCATCTACGGTTCTTATTACTCCAATAGTTCGGGTAACTTGAATATTGTGAAATTTGACACCTCAGAGCTTCAAACTCCTGATGTTCTGAAACCTTCATGAGCTAACTCCTTTTAGCGTAGGGTTCCTACACCCAGGTCACATGGACCTTTAGATGAATCTTGGTCTATGAACTCTACTCTTATTAGGGTTTTCGGTTAAGGACTCGAGCGCGAGTCCAAAGTATCTTAGACTACTAGTCTAAAGGAAACGCCTCCATAAATAGCAAAACTTTTANCAGAAGAAACAACTAGTAGTGCGCACTGCAGACTTTTCACTTATAGCTGGAAAAATATACAAGATGGGACCTAATGAGATATTGAGATGATGTGTTATGGAAGTAGAGAGACCATTGATCCTCACCGAATCTCATGAAGGCATCATAGGAAGACACTATGCAGGGAAAGAAACAACGCAGAAGGTTCTTAGAGCTAGCCTCTAGTGGCCTACCCTACATAGAGATGATAAGGACTATTACAGAGACTATGATGTAGGCCAAAGAGTTGGGAAGCCATCTAGTAGAGACAATATGCCTTTAACGCCATATCTAACCTTATAGGCATTTCAGAAATGGGCCATTGACTTCATGGGACCTATCAACCCACCAAGGAAGCACACAGGAGCTAGATACATAATCATTGCAACAAAGTATTTGACCAGATGGGCAGAAGAAAGAGAAGTTAAGGAATGTAGTGCAACTATAGCTACATGCTTCATATTTGATGATATCATAACTAGGTTTGTATGCCCAAAGACCTTATGAGCGATCAAGGCACACATTTTATTAACAAGACTATTGAAGCCTTGACTCGGGAATTTGAAGATCACCATCAGAAGAGCACGCCCTATCATCCACAAGAAAATGGGACAGTCGAAGAATTCAATAAGATATTGGAGACAACACTGACGAAGATATGTAGCATGAACAAGGATGACTGGGATTTGAGAGTGCCAACAGTATTATGGGCCTATAGAACCACTTGCAAGAAACTAACCATGCAGACCCCCTTCAAATTGGTCTATGGTCTGGAAGCAGTTGTACCCATGGAATATTTGGTTCCTAGTCTAAGAATTGCAGCCTTTACAGATATGGATGACACTAGCGATGTGCAAGAGAGGCTTGCACAGTTGGTAGAACTAGAAGAAGACAAATTTATTGCAGGATTTCACCAACAGGTTCAAAAAGAAAGAGAAAAGGCCTACCATGACAGGCACATTAAAAAGAAAGCTTTCAAGCAAGGAGATTTGGTATTGGTATATGACAGTAAGTTCATGAAGCATCCAGGGAAGTTCAGGATGCATTGGATTGGGCCATATGAGATTGCCTATATTACAGAAGGAGGAGTTGCACAGTTGAAGAATTTGACTGTAGAATGGAAGGAAGGTTTGATGAACGAAAGCCGGTTGAAATCGTATTATGACAACCAGTTGCCTCGCAACTCTCAGTAAAAGAAAAAGGAAAAGGGTCTAGGTACCAGGTACAGTTGAAACTGGGTACCAGACACAGAAAAGACAGTCTGCACAAGGAAGGAAGGGAGAAACAGAGAAGAAAGCACAGGCTGACCTACGCAGTTTGAAGTGGAAATGGAATAGAAAGTTCAGATCTGAACTGCCTCGGGATGAGTCATAGGTGAGTGTTGGGGGGATATTGTCCCTTGGTTATGGAAGAAAGCGAATATTAAGGGAGAAAAGGGAAAATTCAAACTGCATAGAAGAAACAATGATTGATACTGGGTCGAAGTGAGAAAAAGAGAATAAAAGATGAAGCGAAGTAAGAGAAAGCAAGTCGTTGGATGAGGAGATCAAGGATGATAGATCAACAAGGAAGAGGGATCATGGACAACTTAGAAAGTGAAAGAAGATGTCAATATATGCTTTGAAGCACCGCACGTGAAGGAAGGAAAGATAGTTTTGCGGAGCCCTGAAAACCCAGGTCAAGTTGACCTAGGGTTTTGGTATCTAGGGTTTTTACACTTAGGTCTTAACCTAAGGGTGTCTGAGATTTGTTGTAATGTATAAATAAAGGTCTAAAGTACCTGGGATGGGTTGGTTCTAGGTTGTTTGAGAGTTCATTGTTATTGTATGATTGAGTGAGTACTACTGTGTGAGAGAGAAGTGTTGAGTGCGAGAGCCTTCTGGTAATGTAAGATCTTCAGTTGGGTGCGAAGATCAACCCTGCAGCTGGGTGCGCAAGGAGAGGATAGAAAGAGAGAGAAGAAGAGAATATCTGCTAGCTAAGAGTGCAGATAAGAACTATATGCTTTCATCTTAAGATATCATAAAGCACAGTTCTGTGGACGTAGCCCTAGAGAGAGGGTGAACCACGTATATCTTGTGTTGTGTGTGATTGATGTTGTGTTCTTTGTCATTGTATATGTTGTTATTGTTTTACTGTGTTATATTTGACAAATAGTTGTGCGGAGTAGATCTAAGATAGGATTTGATATATAGATGTTGCATTGTTCTTATAATAGATCCACTTGGTATTCCCTTTGGTTGTATACTTCCCTGTCCTGCAACCCCCCATAGCTACTTCGGGTGAGACTGCATCTGCTTCACAGGTGTTGTTGAAAGAGCCAGTAGTTAGGGCTTGTTGGTGCGCTCTTGGAGCCTGAACCCTGGGTCTGCCCCTGTGCCAACAAGGGTTATCTTTCCCCCTTCTTCATTTACACATTCTAAAGTTTTATGGTAACAGTCCAACTTAGTTTTATAAGCATCCAACCAGTCCATACCAATCAAAAAGTCATAAGATCCTAGGGGAAGTATGTTAAAGGTCTCTTGGGTGGGAAATCCATCCATGATGAATTAGCAAGATGGTATGACCTCTGCTAATTTTATTTTGGTCTCAGTGGCTATTCATACCAACCATGGCTTAACATGTCTAACTGGTTGTAGTTTACACTTATCAATAGTTTGAGGGGCCACAAAACTCAAAATAGAACTAGGTTCAATTAAAATAGAAACTAGATGGTTGGCGATCATACCTTCTCTATACACCACTGAAGCTTGGTGGTCAGCCTGATTATCGTCCAAGGCTACATAAATTCGTGGCATGCTCCTAGCCACATCATTGATGGTGGTATCTTCTTGGATATTGTATACTCTCCTACTATTTTGTTTCATGTGTGGACAATCCCTCAGCCAATGATCTTCTCCACAACCCCATCATTTTAAGGGTTCTTTCTTTGGGTTATCAGTCTTTCATGGGACTACCTCAAAAGTTTTATTTTCACTCTAAGAGGGGAAATTTTTTTGATACACACTTATATTAGGAAGGTTCATCCTAGAACCCTTCCCATAGCTCTTAAACCCTGAGGATTTAAACCCCTTATTTTTTAATCTGAAGCTTCTCTTCTTCTTCCAGTCCTCGTGAGGTCATGTCTTACTCCTGAACTCTTCATAAAAATACCTCGCCTTCCAGATAGTTTCTTCTAAGGTCTTTGGTTCGTCAAACTTAATCATGTCCCAGCAAGTCTGAGGTAACGCACTAATAAATCGCTGCATTTTTACCTTTTCATCCTTTATGTAGGGTAAATACCTCAGTAGCTCAAGGAATTTATTGACATATTCATCTATGGTGAGTTGCCCCATCTTGAGTTCATATAACTCCTTAGTCTTCCCATCCATGTATTTCTTTGACAGATACTACCTCCTGAAGTATTTCTCGAACTGTTTCCATGACAAGTCATTCTCATGGAATCCTTTCACATTCCTAAGGTCTTCCCACCAAATGGAAGCCTTTCCATTCAGGTTGAAGATGTTTATTCAAGCCTTCAAGTTTTTAGAGTAGTCATGGACTCTGAAGTACTTCTTTAAACCAAGAAGCCAAGATTCAACCTTTTCCCCTTCATTAATCTCTCCATCGAAAGAGGGTGGTTTGGATTTATTAAACTCTTTAGGATCACGAATTTTGGAATTCTTTCGCTTCTTTCCTTTCCCTTTCGAATGTGAGCTAGTTTTTCTACTAGAAGATCCCTTAGATTTTCCAGCTTCCTTTCCAGACGACTCTCCTGATGAGTGTCCCCTGCCTCTAGGTTGGGCCTTCTTCGAGGTACTTCTCCTAGTGTGGTCATTAATGGACCCATGTTTTCAGATCTCAGGTGGGCTTTGAATTCTCTTCACATGTCTTCATTCCACATGACTAGTTATGGGTTCATGCTCCAGTTGCCTCTGTATGTTGGATAAGCTCTGCAGCAAGAATGTGTTAATTTCTAGTTTTTTTTCTTGCTCCTTTATCAATTTCTCGTTGTCTTCCTTGCAACTATGTAATTCGGCCCTGAGGATCCTTATAGTTTCAGCCATATATAGAGGGGTTTCCACCACCCTCCTTTCATCAGATTCTTCGTCTCTATTGTGGGAGTCAGTCCCTACTTCATAGAATGTCACCATACTTTAGAATTGAAGTGTTTCCATGATTTACTGACTGCATGAATGTTGAAAAAACACTTGTTGTTAGCCAACAGTCTATTATTTTATGAACAATACACAGTTTAAATTTCTTTAAATGCACACACACAAAAGAAATTTTCATTCTTTCCCTCAATAAAATTTTAACCAGACTCTTTAAGAAAGAGGTAAGATAAGGTGTCACTCTTAAAAGTGTTCTAAATATGGTTTTTAAGAGACTCGTCCATGAGCCCAAGCAGGAAACGTGTTGTAACCATGCTCTAATACCAATTTGTAACACACCCATGGTGGGGCGTAAAAAAATTGTTTTCCTTAAATAATCAAATCCTCTATACATGGTCTCTAATTTGGAGATCAGGGCCTAGCCCACTTTTTTTCTTCAGTGACCATCACATATGACCACGGGCTATGACCGAACGCCAAGGCCACAGACGCTTAGTCCAACGCTTCGGAACTTCGGGCTTTAGGATTTTTTGATTTATCACATGCCAATTCCTTCGAACTCAGAAGTGGTGAAGTTATGAACTGGCACAAAGGGATCAATGGTCCCTACTCTCCCTCAATATCAATGACCCTCGATGACTTCAGGCCTACGAGCTTCGGCAAAATTCGAAGAACCTCCTCACAAAACCTCTGGAGTACTAATCCTCTGAAGTGCACCATCCGATGTCGCATGTCCTCGAGGATTTTTGATGACCCTAATTTACTTTTGGATTTCAGCATTCGAGAGTCCCAGATGGACACACAACCTTTTCACCCGAAGTACTCCATACTCAGAGTTCCATATCAAGCGCTACAAGTCTATTTTAAATCAACGTCTCAAGTTCATTTTGGGACTTCGACATTCGGGATTTCTGAGCATTCCAACACTTTGTTCTCCTGAAGCACTTTCTTTCGAAGTCAAGGATTGTGCACCATGCATCCCTGGTGATCGATGGTCACAATCTTCTTCGGGCTTCGGCGTTTGAAGGTTCTGAGCACTCTAATTCATTTTCCTTCGAAGTGGCTATCTTCCGAAATGGGAGATTTGTTGACACCTATCCTTAGCTGATGGATGACTCAGATGAAATATGTCTCTCCGGCCTTCGGGAGTTCTTGTTCAACACCTCCCCTTTTTCCCAAAGTGACTCTCCTTCGAAGTGCAGGATCTGAAGACACATGTCCCCTTAGCTTGGATGACTCAGATCTTCTTCGGCTCTTCGGGATTCGGGAGTATCAACCTCCCCACACTCACTTTCTTCTAGAGGGGTTACACCCAAAGTCGACGATCTGTCGATGCATGTCTCCCACAGATCGATGACTACAAGTCACTTCGACTCTTCAGGCTTTGGGAGTTTCAACCTCTCATCACTCGATTTCTTCCGGAGTGACTACATCCGAAGTCTATGATCTGTCGACACATGTCCTTTCTTTTATATCGACGGTACATAAGGACTTCATTACTTTGCAGATTTTCAAAGGAACTCAGGACTCTCCACCTAGAAAATTTTCTAGGTCTGGCGGTCATGATCCGGCCAATACCGATGTGTTCATCGATCAATGGTTCACAGTGATTGTGGGGTCCCAATGTGCACACTCTTTATCAGAGAGATCAATCTCCACAATCTAAAAAGTACTCACCCCACTCGGTCTAATCAGGATCGTTGATCTTCCAGCCCAACGAGATCAACGCAGTTGGTGGATTGTGGGCCGCAGACTAGCACATCCGCTAATTTCACCTTCGCACTCTGCAATGATTCCCCACCATCAATCTTCGTTCAAAGATCGATAGTTCACAGTGATTGCGAGGTCCAATCTATAAAATTTGGGAAGTTCTTTCCTGACTCTAGTCTAATCCTGGTCGTTGATCTTCCATTCCCAATGAGATCAATGACATTAGTTGATTGCGGGCCGTGAACTAGCATGTTCGCTAATTTCACCTTCATGCTCCACAATGATTCCCAACCATCGATTTAATCAAGCGGCGGGTGTTTGATTCGTTAACTCCAGTGGGTATTCAATTCGATATGACAACTAGGATGGATTATCCTCCCATTAAATGGCTCACATCCATATTCATTTTTAGATTCTTAAGTCATCTACGGTTCTTATTACTCCAATAGTTCGGGTAACTTGAATATTGTGAAATTTGACACCTCAGAGCTTCAAACTCCTGATGTTCTGAAACCTTCATGAGCTAACTCCTTTTAGCGTAGGGTTCCTACACCCAGGTCACATGGACCTTTAGATGAATCTTGGTCTATGAACTCTACTCTTATTAGGGTTTTCGGTTAAGGACTCGAGCGCGAGTCCAAAGTATCTTAGACTACTAGTCTAAAGGAAACGCCTCCATAAATAGCAAAACTTTTA
>JZKD02S1888302.1:10241-25291 GCA_000966675.3 Picea glauca | reverse complement strand
CCAAAAGATTGTCATTCAAATATTTTCCCCATATCACGCATTCTTCCTTTGCTCGAGCTTCAATTTTCCCTCTATCAGCGCCACTGTGTCTCCCCAAGCCCGATTTTATTGTATTGCAGGTGTTGACAATTTATTTTGCCGATGAAGAAGGGAGGGGCTCTTCTCAGGAAAGAGCTTAATGATATAACATATTTTGAATCTCACCCTGATATTTGTCAGATGTTTAGAGATGTTGGTTGTTACAGGTACTGTGAAAAACTACAAGGTTTTCACCAAGGAGTATCTGAGGAATTTTCCTTAACCTTTGATGGATCCAAGGCCAAACTGGGAACAATTGATTTATAGGTTAATGAAGCCATTGTTGCAGCAGAAACAGAGATACCTAGGATTGGTGAAATATGGTTTAAAACAACCATTATTAAAGACATCGAGTTCAAGTCTTATCTCAAGGCTGAACACAAATGTATTATTTGGAAGAAAGATATCCCTAGATCCTACTTGGAGGAAAAGTGGCAACACTTGCTCAAAGCAATCCAGGTATATATAACATGTGAAGGTAGATATGGTAGAGTAATTTTCTACCATTTCAAGCTCATGAACCACATCATAGGTAGATGTCCTTTGAATCTTACCTTCTACCTTCATAGAAGTTTGACAAAAGAGACACACCAAGTCCTGGCCAAACCTAGCAAGGTGCAGGGTAGGCTTTTCCATAATAACCTTATCAAACTCATAGTGCTTGAAGAATTGCAGAGGAGGGATAAGAGTTGGGGGTATATTCTTTTCTGGGGTGAATTTCAACCAGAACCCTAGCCTAAGGACAAAAAGAATACTTCATCCACTAAATATTCAACACCACAAAGTAGTAAAAGGAAAAGAAGATCCATTTCCCCAGTAATTGTAGAGGAGCCAGCCTCTTCTTATAAGTCCAAGAGAGCCAAAAAGATGCTTGATTTCAGCTAAGCTACAGAAGCGAAAACTAGTGCCTCTCGTAAAAATGTCTTGAATCTGTCTTATATAGATTCAGAGGAGGAGGTAGAGGTTATAGAAGAAAATATGCCTGAGAAAGAAACTCCTAAAGAAACAACACCTGGGGTCCAAAGTTTTTAACATGAAGCCCCTGATTTTCAAACTCCTGAAGAAGCACCTTTCTGACTTGAAGCTCAAGATCTGGAGGTCCCTGAAGCATCAACAAGAAAACACAGTAAGTCAGCATCAAAGAAGATCAAAAAACTTGAAAAAGAAGTCATGGAGCTGAAGTTACTGGAAAAGGTGGTCAAATCCCAAAATGAGACCATCATGAGGACATCATCAGAGGTAAGAGATTGTCTTCATAGACTAGCTAAAATGGATGTTAAGTTGGAAAAGAAGAAAAAAAGGCTTCTTAAAGGAAACAAGAAGTTGCAGAAGGTAACTAGATGTTTGAAGGTGAAACTAAGGCTCAAAGATGCAAAGCCTATAGCTCATCCAAGCCTGGAGAATCTAGTAGAGGTTGCAGAGAACTTGAATGATTAACCTTGAAGTTCGAAAGACTGAAGTAATTTCAATTTTGAAGTTTTGATGAAGATTTTCAAAGCCTGTGATTTTGTCAGCTTGCATAGGCTTAAAAAGGCGTTGTTAGTTTCCAAAAGCTTCGCTTTTGGCAGCTTACCCCTAGGATTTTACGCTTCTAAGCCACCGAAAGTGAAAGAACTGACAGAATACTCATTTTTTCTCATACCAAGTATTTTTGTTTCCATATCATGTGGGAATGGTTTTTAAGGTAAGATAAGAATTAAAGGGATACAGTTCATCATCCTTTTCCAGCTTTTGAGGTAGATGATTAGGAAAGAAGACTAAGTGGCCTTTCTATTTTTGGCCAAACCTACTTAGTTCTCAAAGAAGGAATTCAAAATTGTTCTACTATCTTATGAAGACTACTAAGAAGATCAAATATTCTTGAAGACTTAGTTGATAAGGGTTTGACCCTTAAAATCAGGACTAGATCCTATACATCATGTTATTTTGATTTTGTTTTATTTTTAGTATATCAGATCCAGTTTTATAGGATCTTGAACTTGTTTGTAAAGGCTATAAAGCCTATGACTTTTAAGAAATAAGGGGTTAGACTGACAGGAAAGGATGGCATGGGAATGCCCCCATCCATTGTAGAAATGTTTCAAAATCTGTAAATGACTTTTATGAATGAATACAAAGGCACTATATTTCCAGATTCTTGTGTTGTGTTTAAGTGGTGAAGTTTTCCCTGATGTAACTTGTTACTTTCCTATTTTACATGCTTTTTTTTCTGTATTGTCTATGAGAAGATAATGTGCAGAATTTGTTCTTAACACCCTGTGCTGGCTCGAAACAATATTTATGTTTTCTTCCAAGTTTGAAATGTAGAATTCGGATATACTCTACTCTACATTTGAAATGAATTTCAATATATTCTTCTTTTCCAATTTTATAAGCTCAAAGGATCCACTGGCATGATTATCCTACCTGGTCACATTTTGTCTTAGTTATTCATTCATCTATCGTCTTAATCTTTGACTCCATTTTTCCCAATGGTCCTTTTTATGCCTCAACCAAACCAATTCAAAAATCCATAAACAAACCCATGTTCTACATAACTAGCCTAATATCCTATTCCAAACAAATCTAAATTTCACAGAGAGATCCCTCTCTGAGTCTTCGAGGGATAGATCCCTGAATCGAAGTGGTTTTGATGTTGCCTCTGTGACTGCCTTCACATCCTTGGGAAAATTACAGAGTGCTAACATGAGTGTTACCCTTAAAGGGGAAACACACACTATAGTCAAGAGAGGGTGTATTTCCCTTGTCACATTGAAACCTTAGAAATAAGTGTTGATTATTGCATTATAGGCTTCATCCACCAATAGGTGGTTTATGGATTTCTCCTATTTTTTTGTACATTGTCAATTGTATGACCAACATCCTTGGGTATTCTTTAATTGGGAGGAAAAGTGACCAAGAGTGCATATTTACCAATAGCTATGTGTACTAATTGTACAAGGTTTGGCTTGCCCTAGGAAGTCAACTACTCATGATGATTTGGAGACAGGTCCATATTGTGATTTATTGCTTCCATTGTATTTAACTTCTATTGTGTATTTAAGGTAACATTGGTTATTCTATTTAAAGAGGAAAATCATGATTAAATTTGTTATTTCTTAGATAGAATAATTATAAAAAATCATCGTAATAGACCCATGATAATAGGTTGCCTCACACTAAAAAACCCAAGACAACCTATTGTTGTGAGCCCATTATGATGAAATTCCACAATTATTTATTCTTTAAAGCAACACATTATTTAACCACAATTATCTTTTCAAATGATAATAATGAAAAAATGTTAGATATATATTATAACCTTAACAACAACAAAAGAAATAAATTAGTGCACTGAACTGTATTTAATCACCTTGAGAAGTCCACCTCCTAGTGCAATTTAGGCCTTCTATAGATAATATATCTAGTGGTTTAGGAATATACACTTGCATGTGATTTTCCTCCCAACTAATGTATGACTAGTGATATTGAAAAACCTCTTAGAACTAGGATATCAAGATCAAGGCCAAAAACTACATAGTTCCTCATAAGCATTAACAAAAACCAGAACAATGTCGAACAATATAAGTGTAAGACATGGACCTCCTATTGGGGGATGAAGCCTCTAGTGCAACAATTAACTCTTCTCCATAGGGTTTCAATGTGACAAGGGAAAGATACTCTCCCTCAACTATGTTTTACACACCACTTGTAGGCTTATGGTACTCCCACACCAATCATGAATAGGATGAACACATCCCATAGGATTTGGTTTATCCAAGCTCTCTCTACCCACCAATGGAAATGGACAGTCTCTCTCTCCCATTCCAAGGGTCACTAATCTTGAGGAAAAATTCCACACAATGCAAATCCTAACAATAATATAACACAATAATGTCATTTCACACACAAGGGCCAACCCCTCAAAAGATCAATCCTAAATGGAAGCTATCACCTTCCTTAAATAGGTTAGAGATAGTTAAGCTTAGGTCTCATGATAGGAACTCCTAATGTGACATGACTGGCCCCCTGGGGCTAGAAACTCTAAAAATGTTTAATATCATACCCAAGGATATCCTAAGGTCATAGACAAAGGTATTGAGAAACATATCCCATTTTTGGAAGAGTGCATCATCTCCAACAACCAATAATTAACCATTCAAGTTTCTCCTCATATATAACAAATGCCAATGAAGGTCTCAAGAACTTAATAACTCAATAACACTTCAACACTTGCAATGTTTTTAGTAGTCACATGTGTGTATAATAGTATTAGGGTTTCTCTCTACAACTGATGAATTTTAGTGCAACTATCGAAGTAGGAAATATCCAACATTCATCCAAACTTATTAAAAGTAATACTAACATATAATCAATGGAAATATGTCAAATACCACAATGAACTCAATGATCATAATTGAGTGTAATATAATTAATGTGCAACACATTCTAATAATAAGTGAGCATAAGATAATCCTATGTGACACGTCCTATTCATAAGTGAGCATAACATAACCATGTGTAACACATCCAAATCATAAGTGATCATAAGATAACCATGTGTGACACATCCTAATCATAAGTGAGCATAAGATAACCATGTGGGACACATCACATGAACATCGATATATCAAGCAGAAAGTTGGGAATGTATCTAGATAGTGTTAGCTCAAAAATTACCATAACTATCACAATAGTAAATGCTAAGTCAAAATGTGGGGCTTGCAATCCCTCCCTTGAAAGAGTGATGTCCTTGGAGCTAAGTTTACATATAGAAAATCTATCAAGGACTTTCACCTAGGTATCAAGTAAACAACATGCTCAATAGAGTTTCCTACTAAACCTCAACTATTCAAGTAGCAAAAGTGACATAATATTAATTCATATATTTTCTTGGTGACAGAAGTGTGAGGGATTAAGGGTGGTAGGTTAGGTTTTATGGTAACATGTGTTATAGGGGTAAGGGGTTTTAAGGGTTAAGCATTATAAGTATTATTGCTTAGTGGATTAGTGTTATTGGGGTTATAATATGAGGATTAGGTGTAATTCTTTATATGGTTATGTCTTAGGGTTTATAATGAATATGTGTTAAGTTTAAGGAGTTATGTTGGTGAGGGGTTAGAGGTTATAATTTACTGGTGTTAGGAATTAAGAGTTACAGTTTATATGAGTTATTTGTAGGATAAATCAAGGTGATAACCATGAAACTTAAGGTTATATATGTAATTAGGTTATAGGGGCGTTAGAGGTTATAATGCTTAATGGTTAAGGTTTATATTAATTCTAGGTTATAAAGGTTAAGTGTTAGGGGTGATGGGTGTAATAAAGTTAAGGGGTTGGAATTAAGAGTTACAGGTTATATGAGTTCTTGAGTTATTGATTAAGTTCCTAATTAAGTTACCAGGATCTTTCGATCACAACCTAGAAAGACTCCTGGAGTGATAAAAGAACCATTTGTTGGCTAAATTTTAGATCACAACAGATCACGGGAGGCTCCTATTCCTCTTTCCTGACAACAAATATCCTGTGATCCGGTACAACAAATCTTCTACGATTTGGCTAGAACGTGACCACTAGAGAAGACAATGAATTATTCTTGACAGTAGTTTTCAGGGTCTATTGGTGGTAAAAAACAACGATATGCGCCCTCCCTTAAGATTTGGCAGTCAGAATATGTGACAATTTGCAAGAAATTCCTTGCGAATGGTGGAAGTGATTCAATAATAAAATACGCAGAGGTGACTTTCTCTCTCATACAATTATGGTGAACATCAAATTCTTTAGCAACTTAACAGTAACAATGATCCTTCAATGCAGTGTGCCCCCTTCAAAACTCTTCAGCAGCTTGAAGATGCAACCTCCTCCATGCACAATGAATCAGAGTTTGATGGACGGCTTCTCCATGCAGGAGATTGATGGATGGATCCCGGTGAGATAAACAGATGGCTCCTCCATGCAGAAAATCAGCACTCTGACGCAGACCTCCCCAACCCTCGAGCCGAAGTTTGCTCACAAGATCGTTCTTTATCTCCTTTGAGCCAAATCGACTCTTTCTATTCCTTTTTGGAATCTACATTCAATCGATCCACAGGTCCTTTTGGAAGCTCCCCTGCATGAACAGCACTAGGCACAAGCTCCACCTTTCCCAAGTGACCACAACGCTATGACCAAGGGCCTAACCCCAAAGTCCTTGTCGCAACTTCACGACTTCGCAAGTTCGCAAGTCAAAGCTCTCGACTTCTCCTTTCCAATCTCGCAATACCTGAAATGTCGATACGGGTAAGGCTCCCTTATGTCAGCGCCCTCCGCGCATGACCGCCAGCTAGGCTTATCACTAGCACCCCTCGCTACTCGCCACTTCGCAATTTGTAGCATCGAGCTCATATGCTCTTATCTTGCGAATTCCCGAGACGCGAGAAGTCAACGGAGTGTTGACTCCTTCCACTATATGACGTGTGTCCGCCTATCTATCACATGGGCCCACAACATGATTCTTCCATGTGTCCCTCGTGCTCAACTTCGTACTTCGTGACTTTGCACCCCAAGCGATGCCTCCTTTGTATCCCGACACCCGAAGTGTCGAGATCCCGAACTCCTCGTTGCTCTCTGTCGCAACTCGCGACTTCGGGACTTCTCCTTCCGAGTCTCTCGACTCTCCAACTGCCAAACACCGAAACAAATATTCATGAGCGATCCAACGACCCTCGTCAACTTGGATCCTACGGCCCTATTTATTCTGAGCTTAACTTAGAAAAAAAAAACACTCGTCGTAACCCTCCTTGCTCCTCTGCAAGATCTGACGGCTCTTGGAACTTCGAGAATTATCCACGGAGAATTCCGATCATCCGATTCCTCCTTGACAACTCCTACGAAATAGAACAGGTATCCTTTCATGAAACTTGTTTACTTGCAAACGTCGTTGCGCCTTATTCCAACACTTCAAGGCACTAGCCCTCTTGAGCTTCTCTTCGACAAATTCAAAGACTCTATCCCTCTTGAGATTTCTCTGCAACTCATGTCTTCAAGAAGACTCCTGCACACACTCCTTGCGGAAACCTTTCAAATACTTCTAAGTATTTGAATTCTTAGACTCTGTGCACTCTCTTTGCAACAATAGTCCTTCAACAACTCCCTCAGATTGTAAGCTCTGAGAGTCTACTCGGCCTGCGCACACTTTTCATGGCTCCTGTGCTCAACTTGCACTTCTGCGAGAATGAGAACATTGGAGTTTTCAGAGACGGACTCTGATTTTTGTCAATGCACACCTTGCGGAAAATTTCGCTGCACTCCTTGCAGGAAAACTCTTGCTCAAACAGAGAAACAATTGAAACTCATTCCTTACTCTCCCTTTCTTTATATTTCAGACATTAAATATGAAATCATACATTCACGCATCAAAGAAAATTCATAACAGATAGTAAACAAGCATATATCAATCAGCATGTACAAACATAGAAAGCAATTGAACACCATGAGTCTGAACTAAAGATCTTTGTATTAATCCAGAACTTTTGTACATGGGTTTTTACTCTACACAGTTCTCTACTTCTCCTCTCCTATGCTCTATTCGATTGATAATAATGTTACAATGATACAATATGAGGGTGTCTATAGTTGGTTTTCCCTCCTCTCCTAAAACTGTCTAATCTAGAATTTGATTCTACCTACTTACATTTACTAGCATAAATGCCTCTTAACCCTTCAGATGAGAGCGGGACACTCAACGTCTGATTACAATCTACAAGTGCACCTCCACTTAATTAATTTATTTAATACCCACACATTTATTTCAAAACATTACAAAACACTCTTGCCAATGTGTTGAAATGTGTTGGCGCTTGTCCCAGTTGTCTTCCACCTCCATACGTGCTTGTTGTTGGTGATGCTCCTGCATCATAATCCCTCGCTTGAGAATTTTCATGGGCTCCTATCCATTCCATGAGTCCTCGAATGGTCTGACCATGCTTCTGGATTTCAGTTTCATTTTCCGAGCTAGCATCTTCAACTGGATGTCCCTTCCACTTGACCAAGTATTCAAAATATTCCCTTCTTCTAGTCCTCTTACTAACTCTTTTGTCTAGTATGCTTTCCATCTATGGCTTCTCTGCAAATGGCATCTGTTTTTCCCATTGAACCTCTGGTTGTTCACTACTTGCTTCTACTTCTTTAGCTTTATAAGGGTACAAATCTAAGATGTTGAATATTGGAGAAATTATGATCCCATCGGGTAATTCAATCTTATAATCATTTGTCCCAAATTTTCTTAGGATCTTGCATGGTCCAATTTTCTTCATTTTCAATTTATTATATGTCCCCCTCAGGAACCTTTCCTTTCTCAGATGTGCCAGAATCAGATCACCAACTTCAAATTGAATTTGTCTCCTATGTTGATCTGCTCTGCGCTTATACTCTTGGCTGGATTTTTTCAATCGCTCCTTCACTTGGCTGTGAAGTTCATTCATCGCTTCTGCGAAATCCTATGCACTAGCACTCCTAGTTGTGTCCTGTTCAGAATCTCTCAATTTTGAGACTCCTCTTGGCTGCATCCCATAAAAAATTTGAAATGGACTCTGCCCTGTGCTTCTATTTAGTGAGTCATTAGATGCAGATTCTGCCTGTGGCAGAATATTGTCCCACTAACTGTGGTGTTCTGTCACCAAACTCCTCAACAAGTCTCCCAAACTCCTATTCACAGATTCTATCTATCCATCCATCTGAGGATGATAAGATGAACTGAATGACAAGTTTGTTCCCAGCTTTTTCCATAAGGTGCTCCAGAAGTGTCCCACGAACTTGGTGTCTTGATCCAAAACTATGCTCCTTGGTAAGCCGTGAAGTCGAATAACTTCTTTGAAAAACAGATTCGCAATGTGAGTTGCGTCACTGGTTTTCTGACATGGTATGAAGTGTGCCATCTTAGAAAATCTATCCACTACCACAAATATTGAATCAAACCCTCTTTGTGTTCTTGAAAGCCCCAATATGAAGTCCATGCTGACTGCATCCCATGGCCTCTCTGGTATGGGTAACGGTTGATATAAGCATGCATTCTGCCTCTTTCCTTTTGAATGTTGACAAATTCTACATCTATCCACGAATATTTTGACGTTTTCCCTCATTCCTGGCCAAAAAATATGACTCGTTTAACTTTGAGAACGTCTTGTCATGACCGAAATGTCCGGCCAATCCTCCACTGTGTTTCTCCTTCAACAGATTCTCCCTCATGGAGCATTTTGAAATACTAAGTTGATTACATTTAAACAGTAATCCTTCCTGGATCATGTATTATGTCCATTAGTTTCTGTCCTTGAGAATTGGATTCTCAGCTGCTTCATATGCCTCCTTAAAATCTGGATCATCTCTGTACATGTCCCTGAGATCATCAAAACCCATTGTTTTGACTCTGAACTCCTGCAACAACAAACATTTCCTGCTCAAAGCATCAACAACTTTGTTAGCAGTTCCAAAAATATGCTTGATTACAAAAGTAAAGTTCTGCATGTATTCAACCCATTTAACATGTCTTTGATTCAACTTCTCCTGTTGAATCACAAATTGCAAAGCATGATTGTCACTGTATAAGACAAACTCCTTAGGAATCAAATAGTGTCTCCACTTTTTCAATGCCTGAATAATAGCATAGAACTCCTTGTCATACGTGGAGTATTTTATTTTGGCTTCATTCAAATTCTCATTGAATTATGCTATCAGTCTGTCTTCTTGACTCAAGACTGCCCCTATTGCAAATCCACTTGCATCACATTTTACTTGAAATGTCTTTTTAAAATCTAGCAACACCAAAATTGGTTGTTCCGTGATTTTCTTCTTCAACAAATTAAATCTTTTCTCTACTTCTTCTCTCCAGTGAAAAGACTCGTGTCTCTTCTTCACTGTGTCCATCATTGGTGCGCTAATTCCACTGAAATTCCTGATGAATTTTCTATAGAAACTAGCCAATCTATGAAAACTTCGAACTTCAAAGATACTCTTTGGTGATGGCCAATTCTTAATCACTTCCACTTTATCTAGGTCCATCTTCAACTTGTCTATAGAAATTACAAACCCCAAATAAATGAGCTATGTCTTCATGAATGAGGATTTCTTCATATTTATCATTAGCTTCTCTTGTTGTAGCCTCCGCATCACTGTAGCCAAATGTTTTAGATGCTATGCCTCTGTTTTACTGAAAATTAGTATGTCATCAAGATATACTATGACAAATTTTCCAATGAAATCCTTCAGGACTTCATTCATCAACCTCATGAAAGTGCTCGATGCGTTTGTTAGACCAAATGGCATGACTAGCCATTCATACAACCCTTCATTGGTTTTGAATGTTGTCTTCCATTTGTCTCCTTCTCTCATACAAATTTGGTGATAACCACTTTTCAAATCAATCTTCGAAAAAAAATTCGCTCCACTCAAGCAATCCATCAAATCTTCCATTCTTGGCAATGGGAATCTATACCTGATGGTAATCTTGTTAATTTCTCTTGAGTCAGTACACATCCTCCAACCTCTGTCTTTCTTTGGACTGAGTACTATCGTAACATCACATGGACTCAATATTTCTCTTACCAATCCTTTGTCCATCAAATCGTGGACTTGTCTCTTGACCTCTTCATTCTCTTGTGGCGTCAATCTGTACATTGCTTTGCTTGGTAAACTAGCTCCAGGTATGGGATCAATATGATGACTTACACTTATGATTTGTGGCAACGAACGAGGTAGTTCATCCACTACTATGTCAACAAACTCTTCCAACAGTTTCTGAACCTCTTCCGGTAAATCATCTACCCTTGTACTGGTTAAAACAATTCTAGGTTTCCTGACCACAATGAATTGTGGATATTCCTTCTTCTTAACCTCCTTAAGAAGTTCCTTCCCACTCATCAGAAGTACAATGTTGTTTACTTTAGGTTTCGCCTCTTTATCCTTAATCGGCAACAACATGTGAGTTCTCCCATTCTTCTCTAAGGTGTATGTGTTCTTTCTCCCATCATGAACCACATTTCTGTCATATTTCCATGGTCTACCCAGCAATAGATGACAAACATCCATGGGAATAACATCACAGAGTATTTCATCTTTATACCCTCCTATTTTAAACTCAACTAAACATTGTTTAGTGACATTTACCCGATGTCCTTTATGTAGCCACGAAACTTTGTATGGGCTTGGATGTTCAATAGTCTCCAACTCCAGCTTTTCTATCATCTCTGTAGAAACGATATTATATGTGCTACCACTGTCCACGATGACTTTGCATACCCTGTCCTTGGTCTTGCAAGCAGTCCGGAAAAGACTGTTCCTTTGCACTGGATTCTCCGCCTCCTCTTCTGTGTTAAGAGAAATTTCCTCATCATCAGTGATCTTCCGCCTTCAACATCCTCTACCTCAAAATTCCACCTTTGTGCTTCAGCAATGTGAGTCTCACCACCTTCTTTCTTTCTGTCTGGAAATTCATAATATTTATGTCCGACCTTTCCACATGTGAAGCATTTCACCACTCCACCTCTTCCTCTTCCTCTACCTCTGGTAAGAGGAAAAATGTTTCCATCAGCATACTAACCTCTCTGTTCGGTATACTGCCCTCTCTGTGAGCTTCCACCTCTCTTAGTTTGATTCTGAGGTTTCTTCCACTCTTCCTTGGGTTTTTGATTTCTATCATGGGCAATTGATTTGCCTCTAGCTTGACTTCTGCCTCGACCTCTTTGACCTTGTTTTTGGCTCAACTTCTCTTCAGCTTTTAGAGCCATCTGATAAGAATCTTCCACCATTTAGATGGTCATCATGCTCATCTCATCCTGAATGTCGTATCTCAGACCATTCATGTACCTGGAAACCTTTTCATCATCACTTTCGCGATGTCCTGCCCTGATGTTTAGCCTGTAGAATTCTTCAGTGTACTCCTTCACTGTCATTAGTTTCTGTCTCAAATTCTGCATTCTTTGAAACAGAGTAATTTGGTAATCCTTGAGGATAAATTTTGCCTTCATATTCGCGATCATCCTATCCCAACTCTTGATTTTCTACTTGCCTTTGCAGCATTTGTCAACTTGTAGCTCATCCCACCACAATGATGCATGTCCTTTAAGTCTTGTGACAGCATGTTTGACTTTTTTTTCTTCCTCGACATCTTCATAGTCAAAATACATGTCCAGAGCTCTAATCTAGTCTAGATGCTCTTCAACATCCAGGTTTCCCCCATATACTGGAATGTCCATTTTTTCTCTAGCACCCATTCTTGCAACAGCCCTGAGTAGGCGTTCATTTGTTGCATCTTCTGCCGCAACTTCTTCTCCTTCATGTCCAACTTCATCTTCACTTTCAGATTCACTGACATCTCAAACATCATCTATGCACCTCTGTGTTGTCTCCATGTCCTCGAGTCTCGCACGCAGGTCACGCATCTCTCTCTCCATGGATGGATTAGGCATCTGTCTACCCCTTCTTCTTGGCATTTCCCTCTCCTCTGGAAGATCGAGTGTTTTCCTATCTCTTCTTCTCGACAGCATGCTGAATCTTTCTTTTCCCTACTACAGAAAGTAAAGAAATATTTCTGTGCTCTAATACCAACTAACGTAGACCTCCCTGACCCTCGGGCCGAAGTCCACTCATAGGATCATTCTTTATCTCCTTTGAGCCGAATCGGCTCTTTCGATTCCTTGTTGGAATCTCAATTCAATCGATCCACAGGTCCTTTTGGAAGCTCCCCTGCACGAAAAACACTAGGCATGAGCTCCACCTTTCCCAAGTGACCACAACGTTATGACCAAGGGCCTAACCCCAAAGTCCTTGTTGCAATTTCGCGACTTCGCAAGTTCGCAAGTTGAAGCTCTCGACTTCTCCTTTCCAATCTCGCGATACCCGAAATGCCGATACGGGTAAGGCTCCCTTATGTCAGGGCCCTCCGTGCATGACCACTGGCTAGGCTTATCACTAGCACCCCTCGCTACTCGCCACTTCGCGAGTTGTAGTGTCGAGCTCACGTGCTCTTATCTTGTGCATTATCGAGATGCGAGAAGTCAACGGAGTGTTGACTCCTTCCACTATATGATGTGTGTCCACTTATCTATCACACGGGCCCACAACATGATTCTGCCACGTGTCCCTCATGCTCAACTTTGCACTTGGCGACTTCGCACCCCAAGCGATGCCTCCTTTGTATACCGACACCTGAAGTGTCGAGATCCCGAACTCCTCACTACTCTCTGTCGTAACTCGCGACTTCGGGACTTCTCCTTCCGAGTCTCTCAACTCTCCAACTTTCGAACCTCGAAATAAATATTCACGAGCGATCCAACGGCCCTCGTCGGCTTGGATCCTATGGCCCTATTTCTTCTAAGATTAACTTAGAAAAAAAAAACACTCATCGTAACCCTCCTTGCTCCTCTGCAAGATATGGCGAGTCTCGGAACTTCACAAATTCTCCACGGAGAATTTCGATCGTCCGATTCCTCCTTGAAAACTCTTGCGAAATGGAACAAGTATCCTTTCGCAAAACTTGTTTACTTGCAAACAACGTCGTTGGGCCTTCTTCCAACACTTCAAGGCAATAGCCCTCTTAAGCTTCTCTTCGAAAAATTTGAAGACTCTATCCCTCCTGATATTTCTCCACAATTACTGTCTTCAAGAAGACTCATGCACGTACTCCTTGCGACAACCTTTCAAATACTTCTAAGTATTTGAATTCTTAGACTCTGCACACTCTCTTTGCAACAAATGTCCTTCAACAACTCCCTCAGATTGTAAGCTCTGAGAGTCTACTCGTCCTGTGCACACTTTGCACGGCTCCTGTGCTTAACTTGCACTTCTGTGAGAATGAGAACAATGTTATCCCTCCTGAGTTTTCAGAGACAAAATCTGATTTCTGTCAACGCACACCTTGCAGACAATTTCGCTGCACTCCTTGCAGAAAAACTCTTGCTCAGATAGAGAAACAGTTGAAACTCATTCCTTACTCTCCCTTTCTTCAAATTTCAGACATTAAATATGAAACCATACATTCACGCATCAAATCAAATGCATAACAGAGAGTAAACAAGCATATATCAATCAGCATGTACAAACAGAGAAAGCAATTGAACACCGTGAGTCTAAACTAAATATCTTTCTATTAATCCGGAACTTTTGTACATGGGTTTTTACTCTACACAGTTCTCTGCTTCTTCTCTCCTATGCTCTCTTCGATTGATAATAATGTTACAATGATACAGTATGAGGGTGTCTATAGTCAGTTTTCCCTCTTCTCCTAAAACTATCTAATCTAGAATTTAATTCTACCTACTTACATTTACTAGCATAAATGCCTCTTAACCCTTCAGACGAGAGCGGGACGCTCAAGGTCTGATTACAATCTACAAGTGTGCCTCCACTTAATTAATTTATTTAATACCCGCACATTTATTTCAAAACATTCCAAAACACTCTTGCCAATGTGTTGAAATGTGTTGGCGATTGTCCGAGTTGTCTTCTGCCTTCGTACGTGCTTGTTGTTGGCGATGCTCCTGCATCACAATCACTAACTTGCTCTGATTATAATAAGAGTGTTTTGTCACTTTTCACACAAACATATTACTAATAAGTGGTAACAACATAAATGTGGGTGTTAACTCATAATGTTTTCAATCTGCCTTCTAGGTCGCACTAACCATTGTCATTGACCATCTCATACAAAAGGATGTCAATATCAACAAGATAAACAAAATCCTTGTTCAAATTTACCTCTAATAAAAAGATAAACACCAAATTGTTGTATGATACACCCTTTTTTGTGGGACAAGGGATCCCCTCCGCCCAGTAATTTGACTCGTAAAGTCTATGTCGGAGGTATATATATATAAATTAAAAATAAAAATAAAAAAACAAAACATACTCCCTTATAACAAAACCCACACCCATATGTTATAATATATTTATAATATATAAATTAGATATTATATATATATATAATTTATATATTATAACTATATAAATTAAGAAATAAAAAA
>JZKD02S1888291.1:53170-73940 GCA_000966675.3 Picea glauca | reverse complement strand
TTTACCTTTGAAAATCTCCTTATCTCTCCTTGTGGCTTCCCTGGCCACTGAAAGTCACTTCTAGCCATCCCATCCTGTAGTGTTGTTCCTCCCGATTCCAATGATCTATTACACTAAGAGGTTCCTCCAAGTAATGTGCCCAAAATGACCTCTTCAGCGAATTCCATTGACTTATAGCTCAAAATAGTCAAAATCATGGAAATTGTCAGAATGCAACGAAACCGAAGCCAACCTGTGCAGAATGGCTCATAATGATGGAATATGATGATCAATGCAAGCTGGACCCCACAATGCCTCTCAAATACCCCTGTACTCACTCTAGCACCCATCTGGCTACTCTGGTCATCATAAATCTCTGCCCTGTGATGATGTCCCAAAGTGGGGACATTACAAGTTGTAGATGCAGCTTGAAGAGCTTCTGAAGAAGGGGCATATACGCCCAAGTGTTTGACCTTGGGGTGCCCCAGTATCGTTTGTGAAGAAGAAGGATGGTACACTGAGACTTTGTATCGACTTCAGGAAGTTGAACAAAGTTGAACAAAGTAATAGTAAAGAACAAATATCATTTGCCAATGATAGATGACCTCTTTGATCAGTTGAGGGGCACATAGATATTTTCAAAGATTGATCTCAGATATGAATATCACCAGGTGAGAATTAAAGAAAAGGACATCAACAAGACTGTCTTCATAATGAGGTACATACATTATGAGTTCACAATGGTGCCATTCAGATTATAAAATGCACCAACTGTCTTCATGTGTTTGATGAATGGAGTTTTCAAAAGTTATTTAGATAAGTTTTTCATTTCATTTATGGATGACATACTTATTTAATCTAAGTCTGAAGAATAGCACAAGCAACACTTAAGGATGGTATTGCAAGTATTGGGGGAGCATCAAATTTATGAAAAGTTGAGCAAGTGCTCATTTTACCAATGACATATTTATTATTTGGGTCATTTCATTTCCAAGGAAGGAATAGATGTGGATTTGGAAAAGATAGAAGCCATTGAGGAATGGTCGACACCAAGAAATGTCATAGAGGTGAGGTCCTTTATGGGACTTGCAGGTTATTATAGAAGGTTTGTTGAATTATTCTAAAAAAATGCACATCCAATTACATCCTTGCAAAAGAAAGGTGTACAATTTGAATGGACCCCGGATAGTGCAAGGACTTTTCAACACTTGAAGAGTTTGTTGACAAGTGCGCCAATTTTGAGAATTGTTGATTCAGATGCAGACTTCATTGTGTGCATAGATGCATGCAAGGAAGGGCTTGATGGATTCCTTAGTTAGAATGGGCATGTGGTGTGCTATGAATTAAGAAAATTAAAAGAGCATGAAATGATCTATGCTACTCATGACTTGGAATTGGCAGCCATAGTGCATGCCTTGAAGATGTGGTGACACTATCTCATGGGTAAAAAATTTGAGCTAAGCACAAACCATAGTGGTATGAAGTATCTATTTGGACAACCAAATTTAAATGCAATACAAAGAAAGTTCTTAGAATTCCTCAATGAGTACGACTTTGACATAAAGCATATCAGAGGAAAATAGAACAAGGTTGCTGACACACTTAACATGAGGGTGCATGAGATGCATGCTACAATCATTAGAATGTACAAATCAGATTTGAACGATATAATTTTATAAGTTTCCAAATCAGATCAGCGCTTTGTGGACATAAAGGAAAACTTACACCAAAGTATGTCGCAACAAAAATTTGAAGGTTATGAGCTAAGAGGGGATGGGATCCTCATGTATAGGCACATAGTCTATGTGCCAAATGATCAAGAGTTAAAAAGTCTATTATTTTCATACATGCATAAAGTTCCTTATGCTAGACATCCAAGCTACCAGAACATAATTGTTGCAGTCAAAAAATAATACTATTGACTAGGTATGAAAAAGGAGGTTGTTGATTTTATTGCTAGATGCCTTGAATGTCAAAAGGTCAAGGATGAACACATACATCTAGCTGGTTTGATACAACCTTTTCCCATTCCCGAGTGGAAGTGGGAAGTTGCGACCATGTATTTCATTACCAAGTTGCCTAGGACCACTAAACAACATGATTCTATTATGGTTGTGGTGAACAAGCTTACTAAAGCTTCCCATTTTATTCTAGTAAAGTCAACACACAAGGAAACCAACTTTTCTGAAATATACATGCGAGAATTTGCTAAGCTACATGGTGTACCTAAGACAATTGTGTTTGAAAAATATTCTAAGTTCAACTCGAACTTTTGGAAAGGGATATTCAAAGGATTTGGGACAAATATCAACTTTAGTACAACCTATCATCATGAGACAGATGATCAAATAGAAAGAGTAAATCGAGTGATTGAATATCTGCTCAGGATGTATGTGATAGATAAACCATAAAAATGGGAAGAATACCTTCACTTGGTAGAGTTTTCTTACAACAATGGGTATCAAGAATCTTTAAAGATGATCCCATTTGAAGCACTTTATGGTAGAAAGTGAAACATGCCAGTGAGTTGGGACAACCCAACAGACCACACAGTAGTTGGGCCAGATCTACTCCAAGAAATGGAAGAGTAGATGGTAAAGATAAGGCTGAATTTAAAGGTTGCCCAAGACATGCATACACGCTATGAAGATAAAGGGAGGACCCATATAGAGTTTAAAGTGGGCAACCACAGGTTCTTGAAAGTAAACTCCAGATGCATTTCCCTGAAGTTGGGAAAGTGTTCTAAGTTGGCAGAGTGCTACTGTGGGCCATTTGAAATCCTAGAGAGGATTGGTCTTGTTGCATATATGCTTTCACTACCTGCATCCTTGTGTTTTCATAATGTTTTCCATGTATCATTGCTTAAAAAGTATGTACCCAATGTTAATCATATTATTGATTGGAATGCGATTTAGGTGGAGCCAGAAGGAGATTTTCAAGTGCGATGGGTTTACATATTGGATTGAAAAATCAAACAACTATATAATCGAGCCATGGAGTTGGTAAAGTTCCAATGGACTTGGTGCGATCCTAAGGATGCATTAACTTGGGAGCACGAGGATTCTATGTGGGAAGGTATTCACATATTTTTGAATATTTTTGAATTTTTGTATGTACATGTGTGTATGATGCACTGAGGAAAGTGCATAAATAAGGGGGAGGGGAATGAAATGTCCCTAATCCAGACCCTTTGTAATTGTACATATAGGCTGGTGAGACGTTGGTACCAATTGTAAATGTGAATGTACATAATATAGCTAGTGAGTCATTGGCACTTAGTTTTGGTTTTGCGCGCACCTGGGTAAGTGCGTGGAGAAATGTTATCAAAGGAAGGGTGCACACATTTAATAGTGTTGCACATGCCTAAGTAAGTGCACGGGATTATGCATCAAAGGAAGGGTGCACACATTTCATAGTGTTTCTCACACTTGAGTAAGTGTGCGAGAATTACCTGGAAGTGCACATCAGACTTATACGCACACACACACACACACACATATATGGATGCATATGTATTAAGGCCGGAGAGCCTGTGTGGTTATGATGCTAGTGAGTCGAGATGCAAATAGGCCAGTGCGCCTATCCATGTATTATACTCAAGTTATTGATATTATCACATCGTTGCATGCATATATATAAGATGAAAAGAGATGGGGGTATAAATCCACCGGAAAAAGGGAAAAGGGGGAAACTTAGGTCTTAGGGATATTTTATTAATATTTCTAGAAAAGTGTATGTTATGGATAATTATTTTATCCTAAGTTCACGAGGGTAGGGAACGAGTCATCAAGTGGATAAAGCTACTTCTGAAGGTGAAAAGTGTTGAGTTTAAGGCATGCAATATATATTGTTGGCCTTAGTGTATTTTGGGGGGATTCACTTTCTCGTGAGTAGAAGGGGTCGATCAAAGGGAGAAAATGATGACTATTACCTTATTTGTAGAGAGAAGCTTGTAAGGGTTTTTTATGTACTGTGATCAGAGTTATGTTGTCAAAGAGGCGGGTTTCCAGGCCTGTGAGCAATCTCTCTAGATGAGAGGTCTTTTGTTGAAGAGGTGGGTTTTCAGGTCCATGAGAATTCTCTCCAGATGAGAGTTTTGTTGGGAATTGTTTCCTGGTGAGCTGGACATTAGTTCGAGGGCTTAGAGACTTCTTTTCTGACCTGAGGCTGGAACCCTATAAGGGAAGTGGGGCAACTGAGGGATTGTTGAATAGAGAAGGGGAACACTTCCTTGCGTGTAACATGTGCATGGGGAATGTGAGATTGTAGACGTGTTGCAACCGTGGCACCTTGGAATGAGAAATTCTATCGAGTATGAGACCTTAGCCTGGCATTAGGAACCCTTTTTCCTTGGTGGAGTTAAGCCCTAGCTCGGGGGTGACCTGTTGTTGAAATCTTATGAGCAATAGAGTCTATGGCTGGGAGGAACATCTGTGTTTTGCACACATTTGGTGACTTTCATACAAGACAAGTGTTCTTTATGTGCTTGTTTCATTTAATGTGTGCTTAATTATCTATTTTTGATATGGTTTAATTCTTGCATTTTGTTGCATATAAGTAATTGTTTTTATTTTGTTTAATGTTGCTTGCACATTTAAGTATGGTGCTTACAACCTGTAATTGTAATCATGCATGAGTATGACAGTTGTTGATAGTATTTCCTGTTAATTTAACCTTATGATGTTGGTCTTAAGTCTTTGTGGCGAGGTTTGAATGGTCGTGCACACAGGGAAGAAATCCACACACATAAGGAGAACAGATTTGGTGTGTGACGCCAGAATGGTTGAACACACAATAGTGTTGTGTGTTTAGTATGCTTCTGCGCAAATTTTTTTGTAATACTTCTGTTGTTATAAGTTGTATGACACGATTTAGCTTGAGTTTGAGTGTGTTAATTCAAGTGATACTACGAATATTAGTGTTTAGTATAGAATCTGCACAATGGATTTTTTGAGTAACATTTATTTAGTAGTAAGTCGGATGGTGTTACAGTCTGTTTGGTTTCAGAGTGACATAAGTTGAGATTGTGTGACGTGGCCCAGCTTGGGTGGTTGTGGATGTTACAACAACAATATTTGCTATCATTTGAGTTACCTTTTCATTTTTTTCACTTCATGAATTTCACTCTTATTGTTCTTAAGCTATTCCAGCAAAGCCTAACTTGGCCATTCCTCATTTCAAACACAAAGTAGTATTGCAAGTTTCATTAACTACTTCCTTTCCATGGTCAGTCTTTCCCGAACTTCACTTCCTCTATTAAAATTTCCATCACACCATATTTCTAGAATTTATGCTAGTCCATCCTCATATAGACTCTTTCAAGTCCACTCTCTTTTCTACCACCCATTATGTCTATTTGGAATGCAATCAACATTCTCTATTCTCATCTTTTTCCAACAATACTTATTTACTATTGGAATCATCTCCTTAGTGTTGCAATATCTTCCAATATCTTGAATATTCATCCTATGACATATTATGCCCTTATCTCCATCTATCTTTAAATTTTGTTCAGTTCTGGAATTTGCTTAAATAATTATCTACAAGTTCAACTCTTTCTAACATGACTAATCCTTACAATGGAGTGTTTTGTTCCTCCATTATTAGCTTCCAAGTGAATATAAATTCACCATTTTCTTCACCCCTTTTACACACAAGTTTCTAGTTCATAATTTGCAGCTCTTCTAAGATACATATAACTTGCCCAATGATGGTTCACCCATAACTTCATATATGTTCTCTTTCTCTTGGTAAATTTCCTCTACCATCCATGCTTACATAACTTCCTCCTTTACATTCATGCTTTGTAACCTACATTACTTCAATGCTTTCCTTGTCTCAAGGAGGTTAGAAACTCACATCCTTATTTTTATGCATATTAATTTCATTCTTTGTATGCTGGTTTGTTCCATGTTCCTTGTACTTGTCACTGTTTCTTTGCTATACACAATAACTAGTTTCCATGACCAGGTCCTCCCATAGCTCTTCTTTTTCAATCTAAATTTCACATGCTCACCTTAGTTAATGCATTACTTGCATTTTTTCTAAGGCGCAATCAACCATTCTTAATCCATTGTCTCTTCATGATTGATCATAAAGCCACATATGCAAGAAACATTTGCCTTCTTCATTCAAGTCATTTATCCATCTTGTCATCAATCATTTTTATAATACTCCCAACTTGAATAATCTTGTTCGAGATCAATTGCAGATCTTCAACGCTATCCTTGTCCTCTATAATTGAGAAAAACACCTTTACACATGGTGCTAGAGTTTGAAGTGTGGATTTTGAAACAACCAAACTAAGCTTTACGAACCACTTATTGCCAATTCTAAAACCACTATTTCGTACACTATGATGTGGTATTTTCCCAACATGTGACAATTATCTAGTAATTATGGACGCTATATGCTACCAAACTTTAACATGCTCAAGCCCCTTGCAATGGAAACCACCGAGACACATCTCACTTCCATAGTCATTGCATTTCTTGGAGTTTGGTTTCCAATACTACTTTCTTATGCTCCAAAATTCTTCTTACCACCATCTAAAACCAGTTATGTGCTTCCACCATAGATTTGTTCCTTGGTACGTGGTCATGATTTGTAAGATCAATTCCACCTGGCTCCTCAACGTCATCCAATAGGTCCACATTGGATATTTCTAATTTTTCTTTTTATATATATTATTTTTCTACTCCAATGGACATGCGAGCACCATGAATATTTCTAGCATGACCTCACCACATTTGTCATCTGCACGAATTTCAACTCTATCACTAGTTTGGGTTGGCTATTTGGATGAATTCAGATCCTTGTCAAATTATTTAATAGAGTCGAGTTTTGTAACTCATAAATTTAATCCGTGACACTTCTATACCATATATGGTTTGGTTTTGTTAAGAATACAATATTATCTTTTTCAAAAACCACAAACTTTTCCATTACATGATTATACCTGGCTGCTTCATGGATATTTTATCAAACATATTATTTACAACTACATATTTTTACCCAATTTTCCATGGAACTAATTTTGCAATCCAATAATTGTACCAATTATGCCTCCATAACTTATCCATATTCTCTTACAATACTCCAATTTAAGAATCGAAGCCATTATTCCAACACTATAGTTTTCAAACTTTTTCTCATTTTTTTTCTTTTCTAAAAAGGCATTTTGTTAAACACTTAACATACAATTGCAATTCCTTCCCGTACAAATTGATTTCTGGCCTATATAGCCCTAATGTTGTAACCAATAGCTATAATGCCACTCTATAACATACATAATACCCTCTGTACATTGTTGAGTCTATGGGGTACTCATTAAACTGCCTAATTTTTTTTTATCTGATACCACTCTATAACATACCTAACCACTTAATTAAGCTATAACCAATATCATTTCATGGAAATTGTAGGCAATTACAACTTTGAAGCGGAAATAATATCGCCTCCTCCAAATTCATCCATTACCCATGAAAGCATTCAACCATTTCAACACATAAATAATAGTGTTGACAACACATGGGACATAAAAAATAAAATTCGTGGGAAAATAAAACAACTTGCATACAAAGTCATTTCTCATATAAAAAATTACATTTCTTACATGATTCTAGCCTCCTTTGGGATACCCACAAGGCCATTTACAACTAATACACATGGTTGGAAATTAAATTAGAGAATAGAGGGATAATCATGCCCTCTTCTTTACAAATGATGGTCATAACAACCTCAAAACCTCCAAATAAATATCTTCCATACATCCTAGAATTCTCTCATGAGTTAATGCTAATATCCAACCCTCTATGTCCATGAAATCAACACATAAATTCTTGTATATAGTAGTAACAACAGCATTGGTCATCAACATTTAACAACATAGATCATGTTACTTATTTGTTATGAGTTGCACTTGGGGAAATAACTGCATGATAACACTTTCCCTCCTAGCCATAGGCACCAACTCGAGTAAGTACCACCCTCATGCCAAGCAATGAAATAACAAGGGTGAATTTATTGGCTATGGCTCTAGTTTTCTTCACTTAGCCCAATTCCCAATTATTATAGCGAGATAATTTACCTTTTAGCCCATATTTATGACAACAATCCCACTCACCAACCTTTCTTTCTCCCTCAACCTTTCACAATAGAAGGAATGGGATCCCCTTCATTGATAAACATTCCTTTAGGCTATCCCACTTCCCTCCAGTGCTCCATACAGATTAGTGAAGAAATATATAATGCTGGGAACCAGGGAATCTTAGATGTAACCATTACACATACTCTCAGCCATGGATTCTATATTCATTCATGGAAGAAAAATTATGGTAGAAATATATCTTTCATCGTAGTATGCATACTCTAGAATAAACATTCATTCATACCCCACATCAACTCCCCCTCATGATAGAAAAAATGAACTATTTTCCCAAAAGGTTGCCTTCCCAAAAGCTTTCATCTTCTCTCGGATTGCATGAACAAGACATGTGCTTCCCTAATACTTGGGAAAATAAAACTTAAGCCTCATAAGGCATAGGACATGAAGGTTTTGGCTAAGGACACTTGGCGACATCAAATAAAATAAAATAATATGACTCTCCCCTACTACTTCTCTCATTGGTTCATTGCCCCCATATTGCTCCTAGGGAGATATTACCTCAAGTGCACCTTTTATTATGCTATTATTATATTAAATATTAATTCCAATAATAAGCAAATGGGAAAATCACCACTAATACTTACTATAGACTTACACAATATGCTCATATGGGGTATTACACACACTCTCTTGGAGTCATTAGGGGTTCTTGAGCTTATTGGAGCATCTTGAAGACTAGGGTTAAGGTTTAATCTCTTGGAGATTTGTATATTAGGGTTTTGAGATGAAGCCCTATGTTGTACTTAGTGAAGAGAAGAAGAAGAGGATACATTTTACCTTGGATGACATGCTTGTGTGCTACATGCTTATTGGAACTCATTGGTTAAACTAGGGTTTTCTTGGTTTTACATAGCTAGGGTTTTAGAGAGATAGATGATTGTACTAGCCTTGTGATAGGGCTCTGGTATGATTTTGTAATTTCTAGCACTTATATGACTTATTGATTTGACATAAGTTAAGGTTGTAATTTTCAAGTGATTTAAAATTTATATTGAAGAATATAATGGCATACTTATTGTTGATTTTATAGCTATCATAAGTGGTTTTCATATATGTTATATGCATGATAATAATTCTCTAGAGGGTTGAAAAATATTGGAACAGATTGGTATCTTTCCTCTTGAATTGCCTAGTGGATTGGTGTTGTCAAGTATTGAAATATAGTCCAATATTGTCGTTGTTTTATTTATATTTCATAACAACCCCAAGGAAAAAAATTCATAGGGTTAAGATCCAGGAAACCTACATGAAAGAAGTGAAATTTTGGTTTTGCGTTTAAAAACCCTTTGAATGTATAAATTTAAGAAGTTCATAAGCACCTTATATTATTATGTTCTTCCTCAACCAATTGTGCCTCCACATCATTGTGAAAGTACCATTATGAAATACATGTAGTCATCCTTGATTATTTTTTTGTCTGGTAGGCTCATACTTCATCATAAATCCCTTTCATCCGAGTTTGATACACTTTAGGGATCATCTACATTAACAATTGCCTTGTCGACTCAAGGCCAAATGCTCTATTATGTAAATATTTCAGAGTAACTTGAAGAACATTTTGTAAACATGAAGCTTATGTTCTATTCTCCTATGCAATAGATTTCCAACCCCTGTATTGTTGTCCCATTTCGAGTTTGGAGTTGAAAGTTACAATCCCTAGAAGTTTAGAACTCATCTATTTTTGCACTTCTGCCAGTGCAAATCAAGCTTAGAGACCATCTTCCATCTCTAGTGGAAGAAAATTGGATGAAAAATAGAAAAAAAGTTATATTGGATGCCAATAGTATTCTTATCTATGAACACTCAATGTATTTTATCTCGACAATTTGTTATTCCAACCATCTTCTGCATCCTTTTGAAGATGACACCTTGTCGCTTTTGACAGTTTGTCCATTATCATAAAATCTTGCAAAAATAATTGTCTTTCAAACTGTAAAGATTCGAGAAATTTTCACTAGGATGAAGTTATCCATATTTTTGGGGAGATGAAATGTTGACTAGGAATTTTTTTTATAGATTTATTGTTTCATAGAAAATTTCTTGAATATTTTATTTCTAAAATTGTTGAAAGTGTCTTGGAATAGTAGATTTGACCCTATTTCATCAATTTCATTGAGAATCCCTTCGAATATGTCCAAATGATTTTCTAGGTTTTCTCATGCTTGGACATAGTCCTCATGTCAAAATTTCTTCATAAATGGGATTTCCGACAGAAAGCATAGTCTCATCCTTTGAAAACCATATTTTGTCAATTTTTAGGAATTTGACATTGAATATGGAAACTTAAGGTCAATGACATTTTTATGGACATTGTCACTACAGATTTCCACTTGAAATTTAAGATGCATGCACATTTATATGCTCAATTTATGTCCAAAAGAAAATTTTGGTTCAAGACTTTTTTTTGTAACAATAAATATCTTCATTTATTAAAGGGTAGTTGGTGTAGCTTGTTCATTGTCCATAAGTTTCTAAGGCCTCTTTTCGAATATCATATGTCAAATATTGGACCAATTTGAGGCATTGACCCCTTTTACACCATTTATCTCCTTCAAATCATCGATTCATCGACCACATTTAGAACCTTAGAGTCTTTCAAACAACATGTTTCCATGCAACAACTTCCTTTTTTCCAAGGGCATCGACCCCTTTTCAAACTTTGGGGGATTGGCCTTGTTTTTTAACCTTTTCCATAAGGTATTTTTTAATCCTCGACCACCTTTTGAACTCACCTGCAAGTTTATTTCAAAATATTGGTCCATCAACCTAGTTTGAATGTTTGACCCATCGACCATCTTTAGAATATTGACCATCAACCATCCTTCAAACATTGGCCATCAAACATACTTTGAACTTTGGCATTGTGCCTCCTTTCAATTTTGGCCATTGGGCCTACTTAAAACATGAGTGACTTTTGAAAGATGAGGCTATTGAGGCCCTTTTATCCTTGACCCATCAACCTAGTTTGAAATTTATGCAATTTTGAAATAATGTCCACTAGGACAAAAGGAATCAATGTCCATTGGACACTTTCAAACTATTGCGAGTTTTCAAGAAAAATCCTCGACCTTGATATTACATCAAACTTTTGCCTATTTCCACTTATTTCCTCATCCAATAGCCACTTCAATATTTTCCATCGACCTCCCTTCAAAATTAAGGCCATCAACCACTTTTCCAACAACAACCTACTTTGGACATGGGCCTATTTTTAAGCTTCTAGCCATTGGGCACTTTTAAACATCAAGTCATGGGTAATGCCAGACAATTGGTGGGTCAAACCCTTTTTGAACTAAATTCCTTGGTCCTCTTTAGAACTTTGGGCCATAGACCCTCTTTTAAAACTTAATACTATCAAGTTTTTTTCACTGCATCGACCACTTCAAAATGGTGCCCATTGGATCATTAAAAAACAATGACCATCGAGCCATTTTTTTCGAACTTCATGAGACTTAACAGAAAAGGTCCCAATATCAAACAAATTCAAAGCAATGACCCACTAGTCCATTTCAAAGAAGTGTTGTGAGGTTGAAGAGGTTTGGCTTGAATTAATAAATTCACCCAACCATACTTTGTAATTTAAAATCTTGAACTTAAATCCATTGGACCTCTTTCAAACTCAATAAACCCAATTTTGAATGTCTTATCCTATTCCACTTGGAACTATGAATGTATACACTCCATGGAATTCAAATTTTATCTTGTTTACTCTGTAGGTCTCCAAAGGGACTCGATGTTGTCCACTTATTAGGATATAGCAATGTCTTTCTTCAAAACATTTCTCATTGCCAACCCATAACAATCCCTACAAAACTTCTTCTCATTTGTGCTATTGGAACTATGAACCTCATGAACACATAAGGTCCACTTCATTAACAATCCCAAAGGTTGAAAAGATGACCAAGCTTGTGAATCCCCTCCATTATCTCATCACCATGAGCATTCAAAATGACAAAATTAATGCATTTTCATGGAAGCATTCCATCAAATAGTTGGCATTCAATTGTAAATTCTATCATAAAATTAACATTATCTACCCATACTGGCCCAATGCTGAAAATAATTGGGTTCTTATACCATATTGTAATGTATCGAGATGCTTTCCTTCTCCATCAAGGCATTCCATATGAATTTCCTTATCTCTATTAAGAAACTAATAGGATAATTTTGAACTTTAACAATAATATGAATAGAATTCATATTATGCAACATGAAGATAATAACATAAATCATAATACATGTTTTGAATTCATTCATTACCCATTTGAATTCATAGGATCACACACCATATTACAAATAGAACTCATTCCATAGAAAGACACATATGAATACTTATCTGTAAATGAGTGCAAGCTCACCAAATTGATTACTAAGGAGTGATTCACCATCCAATCATAAGAATCAACTATGGATTCCACCTCCAATACAAACCATGATACCAACAACGTGAAGGAAGCTCATAGAGGGCTCTAATCTCACACATCCCAATCCATTTCTCTCACGACAAAGACAATCTTCTCACTGATGAGCACTCTAGGCCCTCATCCAACCATCAATTAGCCATGACACTCTCTTCCACTGCCCTACATAGCACAAGGAATGTCTTTCCTTTCTCTACCCCACAATCCCTCATGGATCTTATTCCCTTTCAATGCTCTTCAATGTAGGTTGAAAGAGTCCAAACTACAAGTTGCCACAAGTTGATATTTGGGGTTAGCCTGGAGGAGAGACACTTGGCCAAAACAATTAATGGGTATCAATACATGGTTTCAAGTTTAAACATGGTTTCTTTGATTTTCATGGGCATTCCATCAATGGTTTTACCCTCACAACCATCCTATTTCTTTTTATATGCTTAGCAGTAAGCCCCCCAACTTCCACAAGCTCGTGCTAGCCATAATTTCATGGGGTTCTCTTGTCATTTGAAGGCATAAAAACCATGGTTTGAGATGGTTCCTTCAAGAAGAAGAAAATGTCAATAGGAGAGGAATCCTTAAAAATGGAGAATGGAAGAATGATCCACGACAATGGTGAATGTTGTTTCTCCCCACAAGACATACATTTCTTGCATGGAAAATACATCCTTCCTAAGAAACATGGTGAAGATGTCAAAAAGGGCACTCAAGATAAATATTGAGGGGGAAGATTTTTGAGGAAGTATGGTTAAGGAAGGTTTTATCTCTGAAACACAAGTCAATTAATCCAATATCCCATGTAGCCTCTTTCCTATCTGAATCTTGTGGTATCATAGTTGCCTTGTTGCTTCCTCAATCAACCTTTTTTGTTGAAATTACATTATTATGTATTTACTTTTATTCATGTTTTTACATAATATAAGCACACCATGGAAACTTAACAACCACACCATAGTCGTAGCCCACCACTAGGACCGATGTGCATTCATTAGTTATGCCTTGGCCTTGAGCTCCACACTAGGAATAATTACAACACATTACATAGTTTAACGATGAATGGTTCTTATAATTCATCCCAACTACCTTAACTCCAATCACATAAACCACCTCATACGAAATATACATGATTTAACATATTATGATTTAGGAGGATCCAAACTAAGGGTATTGCATATATTTTGTTTCATAACTCCCACCCATCAATACTTAAACTTGCTATTTTCAAACTAGATTTCTTCCTTACTTGTTTAAAAGCCTTTTGAATCAATAAAAAAATCTTATTAACCAACTTGATGTGGATAGATAAATGATTCAAATTTGAAAATAAACCATTTAATAGTATTCATTATTACCAAGAAAAAGATGACAAAAATTATTAAAGACAAGACATAAATTTCCAATACTATATCAATTCCCATGTAAATTTTATATGACAAATTGGAAATTTAATATACTATATCTATGAAACAATTTCCATGTAAATTTTATATGACAAATTGGAAATTTAATAGACTATATCTATGAAACATATGTTCAAGAATATTCCAAATGCGAATAACCCTAATGTTATTTCTGGTTGGAGACACTATTTATTTTTAATGTCTCAAGTTTATAAAGGAAGCCTAAACATTCTAACTTAAAGATATTCCACCCTAAGCAATGTAAGAGGAAAATTTTATTGATGTGGGAGGTAGATATGATCCAAGGAATAATTGAATACAATTTCACCATCATATATATAAATAAAACAAGTGTAAAGGTACCAATATGGAGAATATTTTTCTCTAAATCACGTGAACATAATTCCATCATGTGGATAGAATCAATCTTCTAGAAGACTCATTTCTATATTAGTGTTATAGTAAATTTGGATAGTATATTTCCACGTGGCATATTGTGTCTAACACAATAAGAGATAGTGAATTAAGATAAGGATCATTTAGTCATCATCATAAAAAATAGTTTCAACGATAGTCATTTTCAAACCATCGTTAATCCCAATTTTGACGACACAAATGGCGATGGTCTCCCAATGCTCCTAGTTGATTAAAGTAAAGGTGACGGTCATCCAAACCCTGTTGCAAAAAAATAATTGGTGACAATTAGGCACTTAGTGTCACCAATATTTATATGAACATGAGAAAATGCCTAATGTCAAGTCAAAAGGTTAGGTGAAGATTAAGGGGCATATGTGATTTGGGATGTTGATTTAGATTGAATTGACAATGAAATCAATGAACATAATAAAGAAAATGATTGTACAAAAGAAGTATAATGTAAGTAATCATACATAATAAATAGGTAATAGCTAGGTAATAGCTAGAATGGTTGTAGTTATTTTTGAGAAGAGATGTAATGATTATGTTTATTTATAAAAAGGATAGAATAAGATGATGAAACTACATTTTATAATGCTGTCAAATTTTTTTTAAGAAGTAAAATCTTAAAATGTAAGAACTATGATTGTTGCTTGATTAAATGTCTTAAGATTTATGTAGTGAGAACAAATTTCAGTGTTAATCGAAAGATCCATTGTACCCATTTTTACATGTCTAGGTTTTGAATCCAAAACGGGATACATTATCGAGACAATAAGCCAATTAGAGAAGAGGGCAACACATCCAAATTAATACATAAAAATGCAAAGATATCCCTAGAAACTAAAGATGTTGGCTATAGGAAAAAAATAACATGACCGAAAAAACCTAACAATGCAATTTAAATATTTATATTAATATTAATATAACATATATTATATAGTTTGTTAACTAATAATATTAATACTATGTTAATATTCCTTTTATCAATAACTCGGAGATTGATGCTAATAAAAAAAGACTGCAACAAAGTTGCAAAGAGAGTACAACCAAAAATAATTAAGAGATGTCCAACATTAGCAAAATTCTATGTTATCTATGTGCCAACAACGTAGCCTAATTTATCTGAATTGGATCTTGACAAATATTTGTAAATGTTGTAAATACCCATGTTTACTTTATTTCATTTTATTCTATCTTTTGGCACAATGGGAAGGTGAAACGAATAATTGTGACTGTTGGCCTTCCAAGAGCATCCCATTAAAAGTAATGAGAGCAACAACGAATAAAGGAGGAAGGAAGGAAGGGAAATATGCAAGGACAACAACATAAATGAGATCTCAAAGAGGGTAGCCTACTCGAAGTTCAGTGGACGAAAGAGTTAATGTGCATGTTCGCTTTGAACAAGGGTGTCTCTGAGCCTTGGCCTCTGCAATTTTCATTTGTCAGTGAGTAACAATACACAAAGACTGTGTATAGCTCACCGCATTGTAGTTTTCTCCTCCACATAATAAAAGTCCCATTTAAATGTTGAATCTATGAGTTTTTGCAATCTATGTTTTGGGAATTTGGTTTTAAGTTACGGTATTGTATGCATACTATGTTGAAGTTTTGTTTTTATCCTGTAGCACTTGTCCAAAGCGTTCTCCTATTTCCTGGGAAAATTTAAACTTGTCTGGGCGAATGTAAACATACATGGGTGAATTTATACTTACCTGGACTAATTTACAGACCCCTGGGTGTTTTATTTACTACCTGGGCAAACTTATACTTACGTGGGTGAATTCAGAAACCTATGGGCGTTTTTCTTCATTGATGAACATCTAAATTCATCCCTTGAATTTTTTTTATCTGTTGCAGGAAATCAAAATCACCCCTAGATGTTTTTTTAGTTGTTGAGGGTCACCAAATCACCCTACAATTTTTTTCCTTTGTTGTTTAAGATCGAATCCACCTATAGATATTTTTTTTCAACTGTTGGTTGACCCATTCTGACTAGGTTACTCTTGAATTCGATTTTTCTTCATTTGGTCGACCCTACCATCAAAGACTTTGAACGAGCTTTCCTTTGGTCGACTCAACCATCAAAGCATTCGACTGGGATTTCCTTTGGTTGACCTAACCATTAAATAATTCGACTGAGATTTCATTTGGTCGACCCTACCATCAAAGCATTCAACCAATATTTTCTTTGGTTGACCCGATCATCAAAGATTTCGACTGAGCTTTCATTTAGTTAACCTGAAAATCAAAGCATTTGACTAGATTTTCATTTGGTCGACCCAACCATCAAAGAATTCGACCAGAATTTCATTTGGTCGACTTGACCATCAAAGCATTCAACCGGGGTTCCATTCGGTCGACCCGACCATCAGAGCATTCGACTGGTCATTCATAAGGTTGACTTGACTAGTGGGTGGTCGACTTGATTGATTGGCATAGTGCAAGGGTTATAACCAAACAAAGAAGATCAAGAAAAAAATCAATCTTTTATTCCGTAGTAGAATTCGTATTGGTGATATGGATAGGCCATAGGCCTATTGTTTACGAATCATTAATAATTTCCAAAGGAAAAATAACCCAGTACTTCTGAGAGGTATATTTTCTACAAAATAAACTAGATAGTCTAGTAACCTTACAAAACATACAAACTAACAGAAGTCATATCTACTTACCTCTTCTTCTAGTTCTGCATTTCCTATCTTTCGAGGTGGTTGCTCATTTTCCATTACATCATCAAGCTAGTGCATTGTTTCTTCCCCATTCAACTTACCACAATTTGAATTCATATATTGGACTTAGTTTGATGCCCTTGAATGATCTCCCTGGCTCATGTTAATCACCATGGTCCAAAGAATATTACACTTCGTTTCAATGACTGCCATTTGATGCTTCTGATGTACACGTCTGCCCATAATTGTTGCAACCTAAGTAATTGCATGCTACTCATTCTCATGAATCTTTGTATTCGATGTGAATATTGATGTCTTGTTGGCCTAGATGGATTCTTCATGGTTCCTTAGATTCCTCCTAATCTCCCTTAGTTATTTATAATCCATTGTGAGGTGACAAGAAGAACACCAATTTACCCACATGAACACCATAGAACAAGCCTCAACCATATCTAGTAGAGCTCGAGATACCAAGAGAGGAGACATAAATTGAAAGCACCACACCAAATAGAGTGGGTATCATTCACTATAGGATCAAAAAACAAACCTCTTCCCATAAAACTAGCATGAAAACTAGTTGTGAAACAAAAAGGAAAACACATCACAATACCATGAAAATAGAGAGGGGCCTACGCCTTCCCACAACCAGGAACAATTCACAAATACACCTTAAAGATATAATAGGGCATGAAAGAATAAAAATTGAAGAAAAATTAAACCAATAGAGCTTCCCAACGAAAAACCAAACTCAACAACTAAGGGCTCTCCAACTCGGATTCTAGAGGAGGAGGCTCACCAGAAATTTGAGGTAATAATCAGAACAAGAAAACTTCCAACAAAATGGAATACCTTTCAAGGGCTCCTGGAAATCAAGGATTCTTCCTTTGTAGTGCCATCATATATGTATTAATCCCATCATTATAGAAAAATACACCGCTCCCAAATTCATAAGTGTGCTATTTCATGATTGAGGGCATGTGATAAGGAGACCCTCATCTCATCTCATAATTTCCCCTGTGATATGATTTCATGATTGCATGTTGAGCCATGTGACATGTTAACTCGTTTATATGTGGCTTAAACCTCATGTTGATACTATGGAATGGGTAGATCAAATTGGTTTCTGTTGATGCTAATAACCCCCTCTTTTAAGAGAGTGGCTTTATTAGCAAAATGATCCACAACATGATTGTTCTACCAGAGTACATGAAAGAAACTAATACTAGAAAAGTTGAGCACCTCTTTTTTATCCCGATCTAATACAAATCTAAAGTATGATTAATAACAACATTCTTTGAAATCATTTTTCCTATGACAAATTTTGAGTCCCCTACCACAATCAAAGAGTGAATATTAGGTTCAATGGCTAACTTTGTCCCTTGCATTCATGCATAATATTCCACTAGGTTTTTAGAAGCTATACTGAGACCCCAAGCAAATGTTAGTTTTTCCATCCCTTCATGGAATATAATAGCCCCCCTGCACCTGCCACCCCATTATTAATACTATAGTAATTAACTATTTGTATTAATAGTTAATGTTAACTAATAATATTATTAATACCAATAATTATTTTTAATATAGATTACATATTAGTAGTTCATATTAACTATATATTAATAGTTAATGTTATTATTAATATTAAAATTCCGTAACTATATAATAATAGTTAAAGTATATTAGTTTAACTAATAATATTAATACCAAATAATAATAAAAACTTAACAGGAAATAGCAAAATTATATTATCAAAAATGGTTGCAGTAAAGTTGATAACACTGAGGGTACATAAATAAATTTTGCATGGTTCAAACTATCCACATTTGACCAAAAAATTATACAAAATTTACTAATGTCCTTTGGCAAAATTTTCTAGATGCATCGACTACTATAAATTTTGTAAAAAACACCTAAAACATTGATTGACTTAAAAAACATAGGCTAAAGAAAAGATTGATGGCTTGTTGCTTCGTCCAATCTTGTATTGTTGCATGCGGGTTCCTAATTTGCAATGTCCATAGCTTCTATAATATGAATCACCATGTTCTCATCTTTGTTTTCCCCTTGCTATGAAATTCTTTGATTGGAAGACATTGAGTGTGCATCTTTGCTCAAACTTTCTACCAAATTCTTGAGAAAATTGTAGTTGGTTTTGAGGATGGCCATTTGCTTCTCGATTTGTAGAAGGGTATTCATGATTTTTGAGATTTTCACCTTGTAGTGTTGCTCATGGTCATTAAATTTGGCAATGAGAGAGAGAATAAAGGCTTTGTTTCCCTGTACCATATCTTCATGGGACCTTAAGATTCTTCTTAGCTTAAGCACACTGTGGTGATCCACAATTTGCAAGTAAGTTGGTGGATAAGGAATTGATAATTGATTGTCCTTCAATCCTAATTCGAAAGAAAATACCTATAGATTAACCAAACACTGAATGGAGTGGCCTTTGTCAATAGGAAATTGAACATCTAAAAATAGGCCTACAATATAGATGAGGAGAAATTCGACTCCACTTCCCAGAAAAAAAATATTTCCTTCCCAAAAGAAAACATTATACAACAGTAGAAAGAGAACAAGATAATTGAAAGTCTTGTTGAGTACGAAGATGAAACCAAAGGTCCACCTGAAATCTAGAACGAAAATTGAGAGTAGACCAGAGGGCATGTTGAACATAGGACCATGATGCAAGTACCAAAGAATTGGCCCCAAAAATATAATTCTCAAGAGTTCAAACTTAAAAATATATCCACCATGTTTAGAAACAACAAGGACACAAGAAACTAAAATCTGTTCTCCGAGGAAAATCATTTGATTAAGAAACAACTAAGTGAGAAATAGATTGATGACCAAGCCAGGAAGAGAAATTTAAAGTATCCCAATGCCCTCTCGCATGACTGGAACCCAACTATGCAATATCCTACTTCCCTCGACGAAGAATAACACCATGACTTCAATACCTCCCATCCATGTAGACTTAGACATCTCTGAGGGGGTGTAGGGCATATTCATGTTTATTTCTTTGTCTCGGTGGATGAGTGATCCATGTGGATATCAGTGGCCACCCACCTTTTTCGATTGGCTCAAAACAGTTTCAATTTACTATTTTTAGCAGGTTTTAACTTTCGGGGCCATTTTGAGGGCCTAAATGAAGGTTTTTTTGAGATCGAGGTTCTCAATGATAGACGAAGGCATGATTGAGCCTCCAAAATGAATCTCCTCGATGATACCTTTACAACGAGCTATCACACGCCTAAAATGGAGATCGTATGCAAAAGTTACGACCCCGAGAAGTTGATGTACTAACTTACCCAAACGAGGCCCACATGACTTTTGGCGCTTCATCTCCTAGGGTTAGGTTTTTTGATGTATATGATTTTTGGCATTCTAGTATATTGTAAAAAGGACTCTAGAGCCTCATTGTAATCATCTTCTCATGGATGCGATTAGCAGCCACATCTCTTCTCAGAGATAAGCTACCAGCGCCTTAGCTAGTTTATTTACATTCTGTCTGTAAGCACATTTCAGTCATTTGTTATTAATGAAATAAAGTCTTATTTCCGCTGCATCTCTACGTTTATGTGTATTTCTGTATTTCATTGTGTTCTTACATAAATCCGGATCAGTGGTATCAGAGCAGTCTGCTCATTCTCAATCCTTCTTTGCATGTCCCCAACGAGATCAGGGTATAAGGAGTTGGGACTCGATCTGGTTGAACCTTTG
>JZKD02S1888291.1:35705-49163 GCA_000966675.3 Picea glauca | reverse complement strand
GTAAGCATATTTCAGTCATTTGTTATTAATGAAATGAAGTCTTATTTCCGCTGCATCTCTGCGTTTATGTGTATTTCTGTATTTCATTGTGTTCCTACATAAATCCAGATCAATGAGCCTGTGTGTGAGGGATGGATGGTCATTTATGATTGAGGTAATTGTCATTTAATTAGGAATTAAGGTATGAATTGGGTGGTTTGGACCTCATTTACCCATAACACCCCCAATTTTATCTTTACTTCCATGTTGGCCATTGCATAATATTGTTGATTGTGGATCTGGAGGACATGAAAAAATGAATTTTCATGGAACTTTGAAGCCTTGTGATGCTCTCTATTCGGGATTGAATCAAGACTATGGTTAGTTGGGCCTTTCTTGATCATTGACCTGACAATCATGCCAAATTCCCCCAAGATGATTATATTATAAACGTATATTTTTTGCTGCTAGCTTATCCCTCAAAGTATCGAATATGCTTTTTCCTAGTTATTAGAGAGTGTTCCTAGGCCCCAAACATAGGAAAATACCAATTTTCCTCCAGGATTAATGAGTATCCCCTTGTTGACCTAAAATTTTCCACAACCTTATGAAAGCCTGCAAAGAGTTGCAAGACCAATTTCCTCATCTTTTTCTCACTTTGTCAATGTATGGCAAGGGTCCCACTAGGAAGGTTATCAAATGAGTTTAAAAGAGTATCATTTATTTTAATGTATGAAATCATGGACAAACTTGTTATTCTTGGTATGAAATGGTTGCAAGATGTTTACTTAGGTGTTATATGCCAAAATCATATACAAAAGTGTCAAGTGATATATGATATGCTCCACAAATGATATGGCATTATAGACAAGATTGTTGTGTTTTTCATCATATGCTTGGTATGAATTCATCGCAAAACAATTGGGTGTTGTTAGCGATAATTCTTGTTATGATTTCGAGAGCATTCGGGTCTGCAAGTTGCGCGAAACGCTTAAGCGCAGCATGGGAGGATCCTTGTTTTTTTTCAAGTAGTAGGTCAAGCGAGCGGGCAAAGTGTCATTGGCGTCATCCAAGGTTGGTGATCTCGCGAACTCGGAAGTTCGAAGGGTAAGGACCCAAATATTGGGTACTCAAGTCGTGAGGACGCGAGAAGTGAGAAGGTAGAGAGTCGTTGGATCCACACGTGGGATCGCGTATCGGGGCCTCGCAAGAAAATGTTTGAGGATTTAGGCGCGGAAATCGTGAGATTGCGAGAAGTGATGTCTCGACAACAAAAGTTAGTGTGGGCCATAGCAGAGTTGGCAAGTGGAATACATGTGGCACTAAGCCTCAGAATCTCGCCGCGAGAAGTCCCAAAGCAGTGATGTTAGGATCCGCGAGATGCGGAGTGCCGGAGGCATCCCGAACTTGGGCCTGCAGTCTTGCCGATGTGATCAGAACTGTCCATCAAAGAGGGACACGTGGTGCGCGATTGGGCTCCATCACCTCCTCACCTCTTGAAACTTTAAAGAAGAAGAACTAGCTCCTCCCAGTCGCGAGACGTGAAGCGCCGAGAGCAATTAGACCCGGGCCCACAAAGGTATCGGGAGGAGTAAGAGCTGTCAGATCTAGAATGACGCGTGGTGCCAGATTAAGCCTTCTCGGCATATCGCTCATCGCTATTTTAGTTAGCAAAGATTAGCCCTTTCATATTCGTGATGCGCCGAAAGTGTATGGTCACAGCCCGTGGTCACCCGGGGAGAGGAAGGAGCTGCATAAAGAAGGCCCAAGGCGCTGAGTCCAGTTGCAGAAGGGATCATCGCGACCTTCGGTCGCCATCGGACTCGATCTCCTTATTGTTTATCACCTGGAGTAAATGACAGTAGGCACGGGTGGTTGAGACTTCCTCTCATTCATTAAGTGAGGGAATGGAGGTTCTGGCAAGCCATCTGCTCGAGGAAGTCCTGTGCATCGATTTTCTCAAAGACGCCATGCCGAAGTCCTTAGCTCGACAGAAAAGTCTACGCACACTAGCTCAGCATTTACTGTCCCAGCTACTCCCCCTGCAGGAGCCATGCGCAGTTAAGGAGGCATCTGACAGAGAAAGCCCATCTGATTTTGGCTGAAGGGACACCAAGCTTCAGTTGGTCACCCGCCTCTGTGAGGCAAATTTCTCTGGGTATATAACTCAGTCTTTGTAATTTGTAAAGTATCGATGGTTGAGCAGAGCTCTCGGTTGTAAAGTTTTAATGAAGCACTGTTATTTTGGTTATGTATGAACTTTTGAGACTTCTTGCCTTACGAATGCCAATTTCTTCCATGTCTTTGTTTACACTGTGTTAGAGCAATTCGGAATTGGAGGATCCAGTCGAGCTATAGCTATTATAGGATGATGTTGTAATGGATCATTGTAATAGTTGCGCTGTCTCTAATCAGTTCTTGTGATTTCCCCAGCACTGAGTGACTTGGAATTGAAGGATCCAATCAAGTCCCCTCTCAGTTCCTTGAGACCCTGAAACAAGCGGATATTGCATTCAGAGTTTTTCTTCTGCAAACGACCGAAAGCCTGTTGCTCAAAGTTGTTTGTTCACCTTTCTCACTAATTCTTCCTCTTGTTCACCCTTTAAATCAACCCACTGGCTGAAGTTGGGATTCCAGACCTCCTTTGTTCTTTACATACCAGACCCAGTCCCTGAGTTAGAATGATATCTCCTTGAGTCTTTATCTCCATTTGATCATCCCCTTATAAACAAATCGTGACATTAAACTGATGGATGTTGGGCTCTGCTCCTGCAAGCAATCCAGGAGTGACTTCTGACGCTAACATTTCTGGCACCGCTGCTGAGGACGAAGTTGAATATTTTCCCCAGGATTGAACAACAACGATTGGTTGATTCTGAAGGTGCATCAGATATCAGAACTATTGAGATTTCTACTGTGCACCTGGCGACTCCATTGTGACAACTCCACTGGAGCGAACCCATTGTTTTAATTGTGGCTTTCATAGGTAGACACACGCAATCTCATCCACAGCTGCCTCTAGCTACACCTGAAGCTGATTCTGAAGCGGTGCGTAGAAAGGGAAAGATCTCTGCAAAAGAATTTCCCATTGCTGAAACAAGTAATGCGCCATCCCCTTCTGTAAGAACTCCTTTTTCTCCTCCTCAGTTTCTTGATAGACCTCCTTCAGAGGCTTCCCGTTTCCTGAATTTTGGGAGTGTTCCTGCTAAGTTTCCCCCTCCTGGTCTGGGACTAGAAGGAGAAACCCTTGTCACTCCCCTCTCCTTTGAAGTTGTTTATCGACGAATATCCATGACTGCAGAGGATTTTCCCACTCCTGCACGAAGAGAAGCGCCTTCCAACTTGAGTTCATTAGCCTTCTCCTCAAATCCTCTCTTGTTCCCCACTCCACTTCGAGACTCATCCTCAGTAGCCCCTTCGTGAACTCCTTCTCCTCTGAGTTCTCCTCCCCCTAATATTCCTATGGCTGGTGCTAATCCCCCTCTGAATAGAATGGACGCCATAGTCACTGCCAGATATGCTCCCTTAGTTCTTCCCCTTCCTATGAATCCTCTCCCTGCTGGGGATTACTTGAAATATATGCCCAAGTTCACTGGGGAAGGAGACATAACTGCTGAAGAGCACCTGGCTACTTTCTACAGTTATGCAGACAACCTTAATATTGAAAATGAAGATGTCTGGATGAGAATCTTCATCCAGAGCCTGGATGGCGAGGCGAGGAAGTGGTTTAGAGGATTGGCTCCAGGGTCTATTGCTGGGATCGAAGCTCTCGATAGTGCTTTCCTGAGATAGTGGGGAGATAGGAAGGATTTCATGTATTACATGACAGATTTCGGGTCCCTGAAGAAGATGGAAGGAGAGTCTATCTCTGACTTCTCCAAGAGATTCAATAAGATGTATAACAATATTCCTGCAGAGATAAAGCCCTCAGAAGCCTCTGCCCAAATTTCCTATGCTGGTGCATTTGGCCCTGATTTCTGCCTTTTGTTGAGAGAAAGAAGAGCCACCTCCTTAGCCCAAATGCAAGATGCGGCCATAGAAGTGGAATCCAACATATTAGCAGCTGACATACTGAGGAACAAGGCCGACGTAGACATAAGAAAGGGAAGGACGGAAGCCTCAACTTCTGGATCATTGGTGCCTCACCCTCAAGTGGATGAACTGACTAAGATGGTGAAGTCTCTGTCTGCAGAGATGGAGAGAATGAGGGTGGAAGGAAGGAAAGCATATAAAGGCCCTTAGATCGCCGAAAATAAAGGAGGCTTCAGGAGGCCAAATAATTTTACTTCCCCTAATATGCAAAGAGAGAGGGGAAGAGACAGAGAAGACCAGAAAATTCAGGCCCCTTTCCAAAACAATTTTGTGGTCGAGGGGGAAGAAGGGGAAACATATGAGCTTGATCTTGAAATCCACTGCTTAGAAGACACTCCTCCTTTTCCTCATCTCACTCAATCAGCATACGAGGAGTCTCTCATGGACAGTTAGCTAAATGAACTAAGCAAGGGAGACAAGGCTACTGGTGGCCGAGGCAGGTAAAACCTGAGGTCCGACAAGAAGACAACAACACCTAATATTTCTGAGCAGTCTACTAGAGCAGAGCAACCTACTAATGAAGTAGAAGATGGTCACCGAGGTAAGAAGGCTCAACCTCTCTCTCCCATTGTCCACAATCATGCCCCTGAAATAAGAGAGATTCCAAAGCTTACATCTTCTTTCAATTTTGAGCATGAGATTCAAAAGATCAGAATCCATGTGCCCCTCACTGAGCTAATTAAACATGGAGAGTTTAAAAAATGCTTCTCTGAGCTTTTACAATCCAAAGCTTCATGGCTTCCCACAGACTCGATAAACCTCCAAGATGAAAAGCCAACAGTTGTCCTAGGCCCCATGGCAGAAGATAGATATGATTCATCCCTTCCCTTCTACACCTCCCTAAATATACATGATAAAGTGTTGCACAACTGCTTGATGGATTCAGGGGATTCTCACAACCTCATGCCCAAAACTGTCATGGAAGAGTTAGGACTAGAAGTCACCCGAGCCTATCATGACCTCTACTCTTTTAACTCTAGGAGAGTTCAGTGTCTCAGAGTTATTAAAGACCTGGTCGTAACCTTGTTTCAACTGCCTATGAAAAGTGTAGTCATGGATATCGTAGTAGCTGATGTCCTCCCCAAGTTTGGTATGTTGTTATCAAGATCTTGGATAAAAATACTGGGGGGAACCTTGCAGATGGACCTCACGTATGCTACTATCCCAGTGTTCGGAGGAGAGCACAGAAGACTATATAGGGAAGCCCAACTGGCCTACATAATCAGTGATGAAGCCAACCCTACCAATCATCCCATCTTTTCCTTGGACACTGATTTAGGCTCCAATTTACTACAGCTCACCCATGCCCCCGAGCCTCCTCTGAAACTCAGAAAGCAGCCCACTGTTTCCCCTGAAGTTCCTCCCTCCACCACCCCAATATGGAAAATGTTTTTTGATGGAGCCTGTTCCCGAGAAGGCGCTGGAGCTGGAGTGGTTTTTATGTCACCTACTCAGGAGGCCACATCTCTGTCATACAAATTAGAATTCGAAGATACCAACAATGTGGCAGAGTATGAAGCTCTTATCCTAGGATTAAGAGCTACGAAGAAAATGGGAATTCAGGAGGTAGCAGTGTTTGGAGATGCCGAGTTGGCAGTCCAGTAGGTCAGAAGCGCTTATCAAGCCAAGCATCCTTGGCTCAAAATCTACATAAATGAGGTATGGGACTTGATTGACAGTTTCTTCTTAGCATTCAACATTTCATTCATCCCAAGAGAGGAGAACACAGTGGCAGATTCCTTGGCTGCATCAGCAAGCAATTTCAAAGTACCCTTGCCACCCAGACTCAAATATGAAGTAGAAGTAAAATACAGGCCCTCCATACCCGACAATGTCAAGCATTAGAAGGTGTTTGAGGATGATCTTGAGATCAAGAGGTTCTTGGAGACTATCGAAGAATTCTCAGAAATGCATATCGACCAAGATTCCACCTCTGAGGAAGGGCTTGATGGGGGTGAGTTGCTGAGTAAAATAGAAAAGCATGACATTATTCAGTTGCCTAGCAATCACATTCCAAGGGGACTGGTCCCATTAGAGAGATTGCTTGATGGGAACGACGTGGTAGTAAAGGGTAGAGTTTCAGGTGATGATGCTGACACAACTGAGTGCAACATTGGCACACCAGAAGAGCCTAAGTTTGTCAAGTTGTCAAATAATTTAACCAAGGAGCAGAGGGTTGAATATATTGAGTTGCTGAGAGAGTTTGATGATGTGTTTGCATGGACCTACGAAGACCTCAAGACATATGACACATTAGTCATTGAACACAAGATCCCACTAAAAGAAGAGGCTAAGCCGTTCAAGCAGAAGCTGAGGCAGATAAATCCCATGTTGCTACCTGTCATGGAGGAAGAAGTGAAGACGCTGCTAGATGCCCAAATTATCGTCCCCTTGAGATATTCCGATTGGGTGGCTAACTTGGTCCCTGTAAGGAAGAAACATGGAGAAATCAGACTCTGTGTTGATTTCAGGAACCTAAATAGAAGCTCAAGGAAAGACAATTATCCTCTGCCCAACATGGAACACATATTGTAGAAGGTAACTGGTGCATCTAGGATATCCATGATTGATGGGTTTTCGGGGTATAATCAGATATCAGTAATGCTTGAGAACAGAGAAAAAACAACCTTCACCACTCCTTGGGGCACATTCATGTACGCCAAAATGCCTTTCGGACTGATGAATGCAGGAGCGACATTTCAACGCGCCATGGACATAGCCTTCATTGGGGAGAAAGACCAGTTTGTAGTGATCTATTTAGATGACATAACAGTCTTCTCCAGGTCGAACAAGGAGCATTGCTGCCACTTGAGAAAGGTTTTCATGAAGTGTCGAAGGTTTTGCCTATCTTTAAATCCCAAGAAGTATATGTTTGCTATGAAGGAGGGGAAGTTACTAGGCCACATAGTATTAGCAGAGGGAGTGAGAATTGATCCCAGTAGGGTAGAAGCAATTCAGACCCTACCACTTCCCAGATCTAGGAAGGAAGTTCAGGCCTTCTTGGGAAAGATAAATTTTCTGAGGAGATTCGTCTCAAACTTTTCTGAATTGGTGAAACATATCACAACCATGCTTAGGAAGGGAAATGAAGTAAAGTGGACTACTAAACCCAGGGAATCTTTTACTCAAATAAAGAAGGCATTGACTGAGGCGCCTGTGCTGATCAGTCCTAATTATTCCAAATATTTCCTGATTTTTTCTTTTGCCTCCTATGATACAGTAGCAGCGGTCTTGTTACAGAGAAATGAGGAAGGACGAGAGCATCCCATTTCCTTCTTCAGCAAGGCATTGCGAGATGCAGATGGAGAAACAGGCTTATGCCTTGGTGAAAGCTAAAAAGATTTCAGAGTCTATGTCTTGCACTCAAAGATCACTGCATATCTTTCTTCAGCCTCTGTGAAGGGCATTCTTATACAACCCAACATAGACGGAAGAAGAGGTAAGTGGATTGCCAAGATCCTAGAGTTTGATTTGGAAATCAAGCCCACCAAGTTGATAAAGGGGAAAGGTTTGGCCAAGTTGCTGGCTGAATCTAATTGCAAGGCTCTGGGGGTTAACTTCATCAATGAGCAAGCCGAGTCATCCAGCGAGATTTCCCAGGTCACTTTATCACTAGCAGCATGCCCCTGGTACAAGGATATCTTGTACTTTTTGCAAGAATTGAGGCTCCCTGACGGCATGGAGAAAAGCAAGGCAAGAGCTCTACAGCTCAAGGCAGTCAGGTATTGCCTCATTGACCAAACCTTGTACTGGAAAGACCCTTTAGGGATATTTTTAAGGTGCCTAGATCCATAAGAAGCCCAGAAAGTTATGTTTGATTTCCACAGTGGCCTTTGTAGGGGTCATCATTTCTGGAAGACCACAGCCTATAAGATCCTCTGAGCTGGGTATTACTGGCCCACTTTATTCCCTGATGTCTGCAGAAAAATCAGAGCTTGCATCAAATGCCAGAAGTTCTCAGGAAAACAGCAGCTCAAATTGTTGTCATTGAAGCCTATAGTAGTTGCAGCACCTTTTCAGCAGTGGGGGTTGGACTTCATCGGAGAAATTCATCCTCTCTCGAGTGGTCAGCACATATGGATCCTGACTGCAACATATTATTTCACCAAGTGGATAGAAGATGTCCCCACCAGAAGCACATCGCACAAAGTAATTATCATCTTCCTGGAGGATATCATAGTCAGATTTGACTGTCCCAGCAGGATCATCACCGATAACGTTGCTTCTTTCAAATCTGAGCCTTTAATTAAGTTCTGCGAGCAGTTCCAGATCTCATTAATTCACTCCACTCCCTACTATCCCCAGGGAAATGGTTTAGTAGAGTCCTCCAACAAAAGCCTAATAAGGATCATCAAGAAAGTGTTGGAAGACAACAAAAAGGCCTAGGATTCAAAGTTGAAGTTTTCTCTGTGGGCTGATCGTGTGACAATGAAGAAATCTCTGGGCACTTTTCCATTTCAGTTGGTTTACGGAGCAGAGATAGTTTTCCCTACTCAGCTCGCCTTGCCTGTGGCGAAGCTCTTTCAAGACTATGAGGGAGAACCAGATCATATGATCAGAAGAATTCATCAAATAGTAGAAGTACAACAGATCAGGGAACAAGTGAGGAACGCAGCTTATAGTCATCAACAAAAGATCAAGCAGGCTTTTGACAGAAAAGTCAGGAAGAAAGAGTTCGAGCTCGGGGACTTGGTACTTAAGTGGGATGCCCCCAAACAGGATAAAGGCAAACACGACAAGTTTGACGCCCTCTAGACCGGCCCCTTCATAATCTCTGAGGTTTTCTCAAACAACACCTATGGGTTGCAGGATTTGGAGGGTGAAGAGGTTTTCAACAGCCCAGTGAATGGGCATTTTCTGAAAAAATGTTTTATTTAAGCCTTAAACGACTCCTATGTTTGTAAATATTGTCTTTTAGTTCCTTTGTTTAGTTTCTTTTTGCATGTTTTCGGCCTAATAGATGACTCCATAGCCCAATAGCAAGGCAATGAAGCTGCAGAAGGAGTTCTTAGAGCATCACAGGGACAACTCTATCCCCCATGGAGCCTATATGTTAGCGATAATTCTTGTTATGAGTTCGAGAGCATTCGGGTTTGCAAGTTGCGCGAAACGCTTAAGCATAGCACGGGAGGATCCTTGTTTTTTTTCAAGTAACAGGTCAAGCGAGCGGGCAAAGTGTCATCGGCGTCATCCAAGGTTGGTGATCACGCGAACTCAGGAGTTGGCAGGGTAAAGACCCAAATATTGGGTACTCAAGTCGCGAGGACGTGAGAAGTGAGAAGGTGGAGAGCCGTTGGATCCGTACGTGGGATCGCGTATCGGGGCCTCGCAAGAAAAGGTTTGAGGATTTGGGTGCGAGGATTGCGAGATTACGAGAAGCGATGTCCCGAAAAAAAAAGGCAGTGTGGGCCATAGCAGAGTTGGCAAGTGGAATACATGTGGCACCAAGCCTCAGAATCTCGCTGCAAGAAGTCCCGAAGCAGTGATGTTAGGATCCACGAGACGCGGAGTGCCGAAGGCATCCCGGACTTGGGCCCGCAGTCTTGCCGATGTGATCAGAACCGTCCATCAAAGAGGGACACGTGGTGCGCGATTGGGCTCCATCACCTCCTCGCCTCTCGCAACTTTAAAGAAGAAGAACTAGATCCTCCCAGCCGCGAGACGCGAAGCGCCGAGAGTAATTAGACCCGAGCCCACAAAGGTATCGGGACGAGTAAGAGCCATCAGATCTAGAAGGACGCGTGGTGCCAGATTAATCCTTCTCGGCATATCGCTCATCGTGATTTTAGTCAGCAAAGGTTAGCCCTTTCATATTTGCGATGCGCCGAAAGTGTATGGTCACAGCCCGTGGTTACCTGGGGAGAGGAAGGAGCTGCATAAAGAAGGCCCGAGGCGCTGAGTTCAGTTGCAGAAGGGATCATCGCGACCTCCGAGCGACATCGGACCCGATCTCCTTACTGTTTCTCACCTGGAGTAAATGACAGCAGGCGCAGGTGGTTGAGACTTCCTCTCATTCATTGAGTGAAGGAATGGAGGTTTTGGCAAGCCATCTGCTCAAGGAAGTCCTGTGCATCGATTTTCTCAAAGATGCCATGTCGAAGTCCTCAGCTCGACAGAAAAGTTGTTGGATTACTGAGAGGGGGGGTGAATCAGTAATAGAGCAATTTAACCATATAATCCAAGTGTTATATCAATGAAGCATTATTATCCAATAACTGCAGAGTAAATAAGCNCAATACATATTATATTACATCAATCATCAATCAATCAATCCTTTGACATCAATCAATCACTTGACATCAATCAATCAAACCATTGGCATCAATGACAACATGATCCAACAAAAGTCTGCGCACGCTAGCTCAACATTTACTGGCCCAGCTACTCCCCCTGCAGGAGCCATGCGCAGTTAAGGAGGCGTCTAACAGAGAAAGCTCGTCCGATTTTGGCTTAAGGGACACCAAGCTTCAGTTGGTCACCCGCGCCTCTGTGAGGCAACTTTCTCTGGTTATATAACTCAGTATTTGTAATTTGTAAAGTATCGATGGTTGAGCAGAGCTCCCGGTTGTAAAGTTTTAATGAAGCACTGTTATTCTGGTTATGTATGAACTTTTGAGACTTCTTGCCTTACGAATGCCAGTTTCTTCCATGTCTTTGTTTACACTGTGTTAGAGCAACTCGGAATTGGAGGATCCAGTCGAGATATAGCTATTATAGGATGATGTTGTAATGGGTCACTGTAATAGTTGCGTTGTCTCTAATCAGTTCTTGTGATTTCCCCAGCGCTGAGTGACTTGGAATTGGAGGATCCAGTCAAGTCCCCTCTCAGTTCCTTGAGACCCTGAAACAAGCAGATCTTTCATTCAGAGTTTTTCTTTTGCAAATGACCGAAAGCTTGTTGCCCAAAGTCGTTTGTTCACCTTTCTCACTAATTCTTCCGCCTGTTCACCCTTTAAATCAATCCACTGGCTGAAGTTGGGATTCCAGACGTCCTTTGTTCTTTACATACCAGACTCAGTCCCTGAGTTAGAATGATATCTCCTTGAGTCTTTATCTCCATTTAATCATCCCCTTATAAAAAAATCGTGACATTAAACTGATGGGTGTCGGGCTCTGCTCCTGCAAGCAATCCAGGAGTGACTTCCGACGCTAACAGGTGCGATATGTGTTAAAGTCATTTGCAAGGTTTCAAGTGAATAATTGATCTCTCATTCCTGAACATATGATTGATTTTGATAAATGATAGAACATGGTTATAAGTTATTTGATTTGGCATGATTATTGTATATGGGTTGCACTTCATGTTATATTATATGATATACTTGGCATACAAACCAAAGAGTCAACATAAGTTTGAATAGCATGAATTGATGGATAGTTGGCACACATTTATCATTTTATATGCCACCCATACTTAGCATGGATACATGCATTTATGGTTGATAAAGTTTGTTATAATTTAGAACGACGTGACCATACATGGAGGTCCAATGAACTAAGGTGATTGAAAACAATTTTGAGAGCTCATTTGATTGCTAAGGTTTGAAGCTCACAGATTTCTGAGCTAGTTTTACATTGTGAAGACTACATACATGTGAAACAAGTAAGCTCAAACCTATTATATTGTTGGCATAATATTTTTTGAGCATATAAAGGCCCAATACTTGTGGTTTGAGCTCAACAACAATTGGCATCTTCTGTATGTAGAATTGTCTGCTGTAAATGAGAATATGGTTATGTAGTAGGTGTTCATTAATAAATGTATTTTTTGGTGAGTATGTAAATCCTTTATCTACTCTAAATTTCAACCTCTTAGTCCCTTTCACCACAAAACAGTCTTAAATTGGTATTTTTTGAAATTTCTTATGCCTACATTGCTATATAGTGCCCATAAAATCCATGCACACGTTTTGCAATGGGGTCAAAAGGTCACAATTTTGGTTTTAGTTTTCAATTCATGGCTCATACTGCACATTGAGTTTATGTATATTTCAATGGTTGCTGCTTATACCCATTTCACATGAATTTATCCTCCATGATTTCTCCTTCCAAATTCCCAATTATATGCTTGACCAGATACATGAAAAGTTTTTAGGAAAAGGGCGACCATTGTTTGTCATAAATCCGACCTTATATCCCTTACATTCTTTCCAGAGAATATCCTTGTAATAAAAAAGAATTGTGCCCAACTCTTCAATATGGAAGGATATACTCATGAAATAATTCACTCAACCCTCCAAGCACTATTCTATGCTATGACCGGCATGGTATATTTTTCAAATGAATTATATGGGTATTCTATTGCCAAAAAAAGCCCTCGACTTTGACCATTTTGAGGAAGAAAATGAAATCTGAAAATGTTAACAGAGCAGACCTTGTATCATTGCATTTTGAAGAAGTCTCATGGAATTTCAAAAAAATTTAAATGCAAAATTTGTTTGTCACATGAAGAAAATTGATGTTGGGCATTGTTTCTTTTGTTTCCATATTACAAAGAGCCTTGTTTTAATTGAAGTCCTTCTCAATTGAGTCATGCATTCCCTTTATATGTTGTTGCTCTTTAAAATAGAGTTAAAAATGGCCTTTAAATTTCAACAAATGAATCCATGCATGCTTTGTCCATATCCTTTCATCAATATCACATTTACTACATGCCTATCCTATCATAACCTAGTCATTATAAAGCATATTCAATGAATACTTTGTGAAAGTTCTATTTTATTTCAGTTGCATGCAGTTGAAAGTTTCTATGAATTTAATGGATGTTTTTTTAGATGAGATTTTTTGGTTGTGGATCAAGGGATCCAGGAGGAGACAAGGGAGAAGGACAAATGTTTTGGTCATGAAGGAAGAAACAAGATAATACGATTCTCTGTTCACTTCAATGCTAATTTTGACGAGTTCAATCATTTTTCTCATACAAGGCACCTCTTATTGGGTAGAAAACAAGCTTTTTTTGCCTGAACCAATGGGACCTCTAAACACTCCCCTGCAGCCCCATGCTAGTATTTTTGGCATACCTCCACATCCACAATATGGCCCAACAATTGATGGTTGGGAAACTAATCAAAATAAATTTATTTCGGGAAATGCAAATTGTCCAATATGCATGAAGACCAACCTCATCTAGAACTTTTTGTTGCCTCTATTGCTCCTTCTGCAAATTCCTTTTCTCAGAATTAGCCCATAATTGACATAAAATCATCCTCCTCCTTGAAAATACCTACAAATGCAAAGGGGAAGAAGTCTATAAAAGAGTCCCCAAGCTCATAAACCTCTAAGCTCACTTTTGTCCACTCCAAGTCAGTGCAACATAGTCACAGGGAGAAGAAAAAAGATTTATCACTTATATATGTTTCATGAGATATCACAATACTGATATTGTAT
>JZKD02S1888291.1:11869-34790 GCA_000966675.3 Picea glauca | reverse complement strand
CAAAATAAATATTAATTTAGAATTAGACAATTAAACTGAATAATTGTTTGAAGATGATATAAAAGCAAAGGAGGAGTTCAATGAAGGGGTGATCATTAGAGAGAAGAGAAATTGGTGTGAAGGTATACCCGAGCTTTCAGAGGGAGTTCATCATTTTTTTTCAATTCCATTATGAGTTTCTTGAGAATTAAATTGTCTTGTTGACAACAAGATTGTCTTGAAAGATGGCAAGGAAAGATTGAGTAGCATTGACCTACGGTGTTCTTCAAGGTCATTTATTTTATTTGAAATCTGTTTGCACTATTAGAAGTTCTAAATTTATTCAATGTTAATTTTACAGAGTTTGATGATGATGTCACATAGGTTTCTTGAAGTGATCCAGATTAGTTTTTGATATTGCATCTCTTTCTATTGGCACCAGTTACCCTTGTATGATTCTTATTACATCCTAGGCTTCCAAGGACATATTTGGTTCCGGTCCTCGCAGGAGATTTGAAAAGACAATTTATTTTGTAACTCAGATTGGTCTTAATAAAACTATTTTGTTGATTACTTTCTCATTTTTGAGGCCTACCAGAGTGCTTTAATTTCCGATTTATATTTTTGTCCATTTTACATTATTTCAACACATTTGAAGTTACTTTTTCTTAGTTAATAACACATCTTATTCTTTACTTATTGGTTGTCATACTTTAAGTTAAAACATAAAAAAATTATAATCCAAAAGAAAATTCCAGATACACAAATTCTGTTTCTTGAAGTTTGGTTGTAGTTTTAAGAGCTATAAATCAAGGTGACATTTCCACCTATCTGCCTTATCCCAACGATATTTGAAGATGTTTTTATGAGGAGCATCACTATTCTTCACATCAACATATTTTTTGGCGACCATACTGGGGAGTTTTCCTAACTATTTGGTTCTTTTTATTTCTTTGATTTTAATGACTTTGCCTACCCCTCAACAACCAAATGTAAGATTTCATTTTCCTGATCAAAGAAGTATTACTTCATGTTTGTTTTATTTCATTTTAGAAACTGTCGTGTCTTGCAAACAACTTGAACATTCTTGGGAAGTTATTGATCGAGACATTGAAATTCAAGAGCAAAGAGAAGCCCTTGAATGGAAATCTCACAACCGTCCTGCTCGTTGGAAAGTTGTCTTATGTCCACTCAATCTCGTATCTCATGTAGAACGAGAGGCAAGTCTCCTGTATTCGACCCAGTGGTTGAAATTGGAAGAAGAAAAATAATTTTAGAAAACCTTCAACCAAAACTTCGACGGTATCACCATGATTCCAAAACAAAAGTTACAAATCTGTCTAAGAATTTTTCTCATAAGAAGACCACCATGAATTATTCTTGTATTTCTAGTAGTTCAAGCACTACCTCTTCATCTCGGTCTCCTACCTCTTCTTTAATTGGGAGCATGTATAATCATTTCAACCCTATCCAATCCACGACAAATATTGCAAAAATAATCAAACAATATGGTTTATTATATTTTGAAGAAGATGCTAACGCTACTCCTTGGCATGTATCTTCTCCTTTGAATTTGAATTCAACAACTAATCCTCTTCCAAAATTTAAGGATCATCTACCCAAATTCTCTGGCAATGGAACTATCTCAATGAATGAACAATTAGTTGCATTATCTCATGCATGTAATAATATAGGGGCAAATGATAATGATACATGCATAAGGTTATTTGTTAATGTTTTGGAAGGGAAATTTGTTGTAGACATTTTTTAGTTACCACCTAAAGTCTTCTTGACTTGGGTTGAATTATGATATTGATTTATATCTACTTATGGACAACCCCAAAGTCTAACATATCTGTTGAGAGATTATAACAATCTTGGGTGGTGCTGGAAATAAATGTGAGAAGCTTTATCATGATCTATTTGGTTGATTCAGTATTGTTGAACTTTTCTGAAGAAAAAACTACAACAACTCTTTGGAAGAAGTTGATGGATTTGTATCAATCTAAATCCTTAGTTAATAAACTTTTTCTATAGAAAAAGTTGCTTTCCTTGGGAATGGGTGATGGTGATTCTGTATCTAAGAACTTGAATGCATTTATTAATATTATGACTTAGTTGATCTAAATTGGATTGAAGATGGATAAGGAGGATCATTGTATGAACCTTTTGTGTTCTTTCCAGATTCATGGGACAACATGGTAATGACCATTAGAAACACTATAAATACATTGGTGCTTGATAAGGTCATGGTTTCTTTACTCTCAAAGGAGGTGAGGTGAAAATATTTTGAATCCACCAATGAGGCCTTGGTTGTTTGTGGAAGATTAAAGGAAGGATAAAGGAAAATAAAATAAAAGGGTAGATCCAAATCTCATGGGAGGCATAAGTCTCCTGGAAAGTACAAGGGGAAACGTTGGAACTATGGCAAGGTTGGGAATTTCTGAAGAGACTGCAAGGAAGAGAAAAATAAGAAAAATAAAGAAAATAATGATTTTGATAATGAGTTTGAAAAATATTCTCAAGAGGATGGTGGAAATGCCTGTGTTGTATCTTTGGCAACCCATGTAGGCCAGAGGGAATGGTTGATATACTTTGGAGCTTCCTTCCATACCAATTCCCATCAACATTGGTTTTCAGTGTATGAGAAATATGATGGTGGGATGGTATACCTTAGTGATGACTCTCCTCTTATCATAGTTGGTCGAGATAGAGTCTTGATTAGATTCCATGATGGTAGAGTAAAGGAGATCAATGGATTTTTTCACATTTCGAGTTTGAGATGAAAATTACTATCAGTAAGCACACTTCATGATGCAAGTGTATAAGTTGTTTTCTCTGATAGAGGGTGTAAGATAGTCTGAGGAGCTATGGTGCTTGTGTGGGCACTTTTTTCAATCTTTATGCGTGCATTATTCAATTTAATAGTTCTTCAATTTCTATAGCAAAGAGATATATAGGATCTACACCTTCACAATCATAACCTATATCTACTTCTAATGGTCAATCTTCTAAGGTACCTAAAGAAGCTCTTGCTTCAAAAAGAAAGTTACTTATATAGAAGACAATTATATGGCACCAAAGATTGGGCCATATAGATGAGAAGTTCCTATGAACCTTGAAATACAAAAATATTGTCGATGCATTGAATGATTTTTCTCTTGAATTTGTTTTTTGCTAGCATTGCATATATGAAAAACATAATCCTGCTCAATTTTATTCTAGTCCTCACAAATCTTCTATGTTGTTGGACTAAATTCATTCTAATGTATTTGGTCCAATTAAAATTCCTTCAAATTCTAAGGCTTTGTATTATGTGTCATCTATTGATGATTAATCTAGAAGTACATGGTATATATTTTTTAGAACTAAATATGAGGTTTTTCGTTGGTTTAAGAAGTTTAAATCTCTCTTGGAAAATCAAATTGGTAGGAAGATTAAGGTGTTGAGAACTGCTAATGGTGGTGATTTTTGTTTTGTAGAGTTTGATGAGTTTTGTAAGGAGAATGAAATTAAAAGGCATAAGACAACTCCGTATGCCCCTCAACAGAATGGAGTTGCATAATAAATGAATAAAATGTTGATGGAGAGAACTAGGAGTATGCTTAGTGGATCGATCTTAGAGAATAAGTTCTAGGCATAAGTAGTTTCTATTGCATGTTACTTAATTAACATGTATCCCACATCAACTCTTGTGAATAAGACCCCTATGAAGGTTTGTATAAACAATAAGCCCTCCTTCCAACATCTTTGTGTTTTTGGTTGTGAGGCATATGTTCATGTGCCTAAGGAGAAGTGGTCAAATTTGGATAACAAGGTTGTGAAATGTCTCTTCATCAACGATGACATTATTGTAAAAGGGTACAACCTTTGGGATCCTGTGGCTAATTTTTTTTTTAATATTATGAATGTTATTTTTAGAGAAGTTAATCCTTCTCCTATGGTGGTGGAGCCATAAGAGGATGAGAAGAATTGGTTCAACTACCATCCAAAACCGAGAAAGTTGAACCATAAAACAAACAAGAAGTTCATGATGGTCCTGATGAGGAGGATGGTTTAGAGGGTTTGGAAGAGGAGAAAGAAACTCCACCTCAAACTTTAAGGAGGTCCATTAGGCAAATAAGGTAACCAAATAGGTATAATTATAGTCCATTTGATTTCATAAGTATATTTGATTTATTTTCTAACACTAATGAGCTTAGAACTCTGAAAGAGGCAATGGAGATGAAAGATAAGGAGTCTTGGAGATTGGACATGGATGAGGAAATGAACACACTTAAAAAGAATGATACATAAGAATTGATACCATTTCTTGATGGATAAAAACTTATTGGATGTAAATGGGTATTCAAAAAGATCAATTTGTATGGCAATGTTGAAAAACACAAGGCAATGTTGGTTGTAGAATGATATTCCTAGGTTGAGGGGATATAATTTAGTGAGATATTTTTCCCAATTGCTGAATTAACATATATTATTAGGATTCTATTATCTATAACAACAAATTTTGATTTAGAGATAGAACAGAGGGATGTGAAAACAATATTCCTACATGGTGACTTGAAGGAAGATATCTATATAACACAACAAGAGTATTATGTTGAAAAAGGTAAAGAGTGATTAGTTTGCAAATTTAAAAAGTCTCTATATGGTCTCAAACAATGTCTTAGAATGTGGTACCAAAAGTTTGATTCTTTTGTGCAAGGATTGGAATTTCTAAAATCCAAATCAGATCAATGTGTCTATTACAAACATGATGGTGGTCATTTCCTTGTGATATTTTATTCTTTCGTAATAGTAAGGACATGATTAGTGATTTGAAGTCTTAGATTTCAACACAATTTGATATGAAGGATTTGCGGGATCCAAAATATATATTAGGAATGGAGATTAGGAAAGACATAGCAAATATAAATTTTTTTGTTGAACCAGAGTAACTACTTAAACTCTGGGCTACTATGTTTTTGCATGGAAGATTGTAGACCATTGAGTGTCCCCAAATTTGTGGGAACTAAGATTTTAGTTGAGCAATGTCCTACAACACCTTATAGATGGAGGATATGGATTATATTCCCTGTGCTATTATAGTAGGTAGGTTGATGTATGTTTAGGGTTCTATTAGACCAAACATTGCCCAAGTAGTGGGGGTATTTAGTTGATTCATGGGTAATCCTGGATGTGAACATTGGTCTGGAGTGAAGAGGGTCTTTAGGTATTTGGGAGGTTCTTCTGAATATTCGATTTTCTATCATAGTGATGTTTTATGGTACCCACATTTGGTGGATATACATGGTTATATTGATTCTAATTGGACAGGGGGTGTAGATAGAATGAGATCTATGAGTGGATATGTGTTTTGATTGTTTGGTTGAGAAGTAAGTTGGATGAGAAAGAGAAACGTTGTGGTCACTTTTTCCAATGCAGAGGCAAAGTATATGACAACTATTCATCCCTTTAAGGATGTCATTTGGATTATGAAACTATGTTCAGAAAGAGCTATTACAGTTCATTGTGATAGTAACAATGTTATTTGTTTGGCTAAGAATCCAACCTTTCATGCGAATACAAATCATATAGATATTTAGTAAAATTTGTTTAGGGACATGGTAGAGGATGAAAAGGTGATAATAGATAAAGTTGACACTTTGCAGAATGTTGTAGATGCATTGAAAAATTTTATGAGCATAGATAAATTCAAGTGGCATTGTGAGTCTATGGGCATTATGGCCCCTAACAATTAGCTCATAGTTTGATGCATTCTCCCTTATATCTTTTCAAGGTATATGACAAGTGGAAGAATTTTGTGACATGTGTGTCATATACTATGTATTCCTATAATGGAGTAGATAATAATTATTAAGCGATAGCAGGGAATAAATGTAGAACAATAGCAGGGAGTACACATTCACTAATGGTAGGGAATAAATGTAGATCACTAATAGGAAATGAATGCTAAGTAGTGACAATTGGCCAATTATTTGTTGGTGGATTCCAATGTTTAGAATTGGAAAACCATAAATGGTTTATGGTTTTTTTATTCCTATTTATTCAATGCTAGGGTTTGGGGGGACCAGGTGTGAGTTTTAGCTAATTGTTATGTTGTCAAAATTTCTTTAGAATCCTTATGCTACCACTGAACACTTTTGTTGAGAACACAGAGGATTTATAATGTATTGTAACCATTTAGTTGTTGAATAATACATTGATCATGTTTTAGAGTATCAGGTTTTTCTCTCGGAAGGGTTTTCCTTAAGAAATTGTTGTTTAATGGTTGTATGTTTTTGTATTGTTTATCATTGCAATTGTGTTTATTTAATTTATGAACATTCTCCTCTCATTGATAGTGTAGGAAGAATATTTCACACCCTTCTTCCTTTCAATAATAATCTAAGTGCAACCACCAAGAACTTTAGAGAAGACCAAAAACTAGGAGAGGGAGGTTTTGGGAGTGTGTATAAGGGCATCTTGCAAGATATAAATGAAACAAATTTCATAGGTTAGAGGTAATGAAGCAAAGAAAAATTGTCAGAAATTACCATTATTGGTCAGTGCAGACATTGTACCTGGGTTACCCTATTAGGATGGTGTCATGAAAAATCCAACAAATTGTTGTTTGTTTACACATTCATGTCCAAAGGAAGTATAAAAAAATATATCTTCAAATTGCCTACACTAGAGTGGAATATGAGATACAAAATAACATAGGATATAGCTTCATCTATGGTGCATATACACAATGAATTTCAAAAATAGGCATTGCATGGAGACATAAAATTGAGAAATATCATGTTTAACTCATACATCTAAGCCAAGCTCAATGAATTTGTCTTGGATCAGATAATGGAGCATGATCATGCTTCACATTTCACTACACTAAGAAGGACTTCAAGGTACCTTGCACTTGAGTGTGTGATAACAAGAAAGGCCATTGAAAGGTCTTAAATGTTCAACTTTGAGGTAATATCACTTGAAACAACTTGTGGAAGGCTAATCATTGATAGTATGCTAGAAGACTATAACTTGTTGTTGGTAGGATGGATTTTGGATTTGAATGAGAAAAATTTATTACTAAATACTATCGACCACAAATTAAATGGAGAATACAAAAAAAAAAGAAATGAGAGAATTGATGATGGCTGGACTATGGTGCTCTAATATTGATTTCACATAGAGGCAAAAAATAAGACAAGTATTCCAAATATTGAAGTTTTACCATATTATGTGATCGATCGAATGCAATATTACTTTGACTACATGAGATATATTGCATGAATGATATGAGCCATGTTCTCTAATATTAGTTCAATTGTCTATGATATTGCATATGTGATATCAAACTTGGGTAATGTGAAGTTTTGCAAGTTTTTGAGATTTTAAACTTCATTGCAAATTTTGATTTTGTTGTTACTTCATTGCAATTTTTTCTCTATGATTCACGTCTGATAAATAAGGTATATCTACACAAGTCAAACATTTTAAGACAAACATTCATAAAATAGATCAAAGCTCAATACACTAATGCATTATATGGTTAAAATTCTCAAAGAGAGAAACAATCCACAACTGTAACGTCCCCCAACACAACTGAGGTCCATTACATGTAGAATACTCATAAAAAATAATTTTTTTATAGCTAACTAATTTCCTATGGCTTCCAGCTATGACTTACAACCATATTTAACTATTGTTTGATACCATTAAATTGATGCATCTACAACATCCTAAAATGAACATGAAATACAACCAGTAAGCTCAATTACAACATCATATAAATCAACCTTATACACAGAGTTCATGCACAAAAATTTAACTCATAAAATAACACAACAAAATATAAAACGCTTATCTTTCAAAATCTTTGTGCAACTAACTTCTTGGGATGGACATTCCACCCAACCATAGACTTGTTGTTCCAAATATCAACAACAAGTCACCCCCAAGCTGAGGCTAGTAATCCATAAGAGAGGTTGGTCTCTCATTTTCCACTCATAGCTTAGAAATCCCACAACTCGTTGGTATTCTCCTACATTTATCCTGATTTTCCACCAGCTCTCTTCCTCTTAGCCTGCCCAACCCAAGGAATGTATCCATTCATTGATCTAAGTCAATCGAGAGTCCCATTCGTTTATCAGGGTCTCTCTGGCACAAGTAACTATGAATATCTATGTTTGGAACTCAAGGGAACTCACTGCTAGGAAAACTACAAGTAAAAACAACCACAAACACTTATTGTTACAATGAAACTCACACAAAGTTCACTCTTCAGGCCTGAAAACAAGGCTCTTTAGTCTTCAACTTCAATACGCTCCAAAAATTCTCCAACATGCTCTAGAATTCTCGGTCCATGAATGTTCCAGCTCCCAACTTTCTTTCTTTCTCTTTCCTTAATGTTCATGCCCCAAAACTTGACTGTCTAAAACTTATCTAACTCATACAGATTTTCATTTCTTTGGCTTACTTGTTTGACTCACACACTTCCCCAAGCTAATTGTACTCAACCCCCATGCTACCAATAACTATGGGATGTGACTTCTCACACCCACCATCTTACATGCATTCGATGATTAGCTTTGGGAATACTCAATTAGAAACTAGATTTTAATACATAATGATAACAAAATTCAGGAATGTGGGTGAAATTAATAGATATGAGTATTTCCCCCTTAGACCCCTCTCTTAGACATTCTCCTAGACCCTCCCCTCTCTCGTGGATTAATTTAGACCCCATTTTTGTCCATGTCCCCTTAGCAGTTGACATCACATTTTGTTATTAATATTCATAAATACAATTCGCATATACACCACTTTGGTCATAGCCACACATTATATCTACATTAATCATTAATTAAACTGGGGATTATAACGGGAATGTTACATCCCCCCTCCCCTACAATTGTGCATTATCCTCAGTGCACACTGTGCCGATATACATATATACACAAATTTATATCACAATACTTTAAAAAATATTTTTTTGCAATTTCATAACTGTAACAACAGTTCCAACCAAAATATCCTATTCCTCTCAATCCACAGACCCAAGGAATTCACCATTCATTTATCAAGGCTAGCCCAAGGATTGTGCCATTCTTTTATCAGGGCCCCCAATGCAAGTTGGATAGGACTCTAAGAGTTGGTTCTAAAACTCTAGGTGCTGAAAATGGAGTCTTTCATTATGTTTTCTTCAAAATTGACAAAAAATTGTGGGTATTCTTCTCACATGTTTTCTCCATGCTCCCATGTAGCATCTTAAGGACTATAGCAGATCCATTGAACCTTTACTATCTCTATGGCCTTGTTCCTTATCACTTTGAATTTACGTCCAAGATGCGCATTGGTTCCACCTGAAAATCCCCTTCGTGCTCCACCTAGATCACATTACAATCAATTATGTGGTTAGGGTCAAGCTCATATTTATTTAATAATGATACATTAAATACATTATGAACTCTCATGGATACATGTAATTCTACATGTATGCAACTGGCCATATCTTTTCTAATATTTCAAAAGGTCCACAATATCTTGCTGCCAACTTCGGGAAACTTCCTAATCTTAGTGAACTTCTTTTCACCTTTACTTTTAAAAACAAATGTTCACCCACATTGAAATATTTAAAAACCATATTCTTGTTTTCATAACTTTTCTACCTATCCTGGGCAACCTTTAAATTTTGTTTGATATTTGTCATTTTCTTTTCCATTTCCTTTAACAAATCTGACTCAATGATCCCAACTCACTGGTGTGTTACACTTTCTACCATACACTACTTCAAACAAGCTAATTTTTAATGAGGCATGATACTCGTTATTGTAGGAAAATTCAACCAAATGAATATAACATTTTCACTTTGATGGTTGGTCCATCACATACATTATGAGCATGTTCTCAATTATTTTGTTGGTCCTCTTTGTTTTCCCATCTGACTTTGGGTGATATGTTGTACTGAGATTTAAATTTGTCCCAAAGCCTTTGAACAAACCTTTCTAGAAACTTGAGATCTCGATATGAAACTATTGTCCTAGGCACTCCATGTAGCCTGACAACTTCTTTCATGTAGATCTATGCAATATTTTTTTCCTTGTGTTTTGTCTTCACTGGGATAAAATGTGTTGCTTTAATTAATTTAACCACCACCACCATGATGGAATCATGTTGCTTCACTTTTCTTGGCAACTTTATAATAAAATAAACTGTAACTACTTCTCACTTCCATTTGGGAATAGGAATTGGCTATAATAATCCAGTTGGATTTCTATGTTCCGTCATTACCTTATGGCATTCTAGACTTCTAGCTATATAGTTAGCCACTTCTTTCTTCATTCCTAACCCAAAGTATTGGCTTCTTACAACTTGAATTATCTTATGATATCTTGAGTGCCCAACATACGACTCATTTTGCATTTCCTTAATTGTTGTATCTTTCAACTCACTGGAATTCAACACATATACTTTAACTTTAAACATGAGAATTCCATCTTCTTTCAGCTCATAATAATTAAATTTTGCTGAAAATTACCTTACTGTAATGTTTATTTTGTTTTCAAATAATATTAATTTGAATTTGTTATTGCAATAATTTTTTCTTTCATAACAATCATGTACATGCTAATGGCTGCAATATGCATCTCATGAGCTCTTCTACCGAGTGCACCAACTACTTGATTTTCTTTATCTTTGATGTGCTTAATTTTAAATTCATACTCACTAAGAAATTCCAGCCATCTAGTTTATCTAGAATTTAATGTTAGTTGTCCAAACAAATGTTTCAGACCACAATGGTCTTTCCTTAGCTCAAATTTCCTCCCCATGAGGCAATGATTCCACATTTTTAGTGAAAATACAATTGTTTCTAACTCCAAGTCACATGTAGCATAATTCCTCTAATTCTCTTTTAGTTTTATGGACTCATAGCATACCACATGATATTTTTGTGTGAGAACTCCACCGATCCCTTCCTTGAATGGATCAATGCACACAACAAAATCTTCATCCAAAACTAGAATCTTCAATATTGGTGCACTTGTCAATATGTCTTTCAGTTGTTGAAATCTCTCTTTACACTTGGAAGTCCATTCAAATTTCACTCCCTTATTTTGCAAAGAAGTGATTGGGCTTGTAATGTTTGAGAATCCTTTTATGAATATTTGGTAATGAATGACAAGACCCATGAATGATATAAACTTTGTGACATTATTTAGCGTTTCCCATCCTCTAATGGCTCCTATCTTCTCATCCAATGTTATGCCTTCTGCTGAAATTATATGCCCCAAGTAGTGGATCTTCTTTTGTTAAAAGATGCACTTACTTAGCTTGACATACAATTTATGCTCTCTTAAAACTTGCAACACCATTCTTAAATGTTGCTCATGTTTCTCTTATAAATTAAGAGTAGATGAGTATATCATCTAGGAACACAATTACAAACTTGTCCAGGTATTCCTTGAACACTCCATTCATTAGGCACATAGAAACAACTGGGGCATTTGATAGTCCAGATGGAACTACTGTGAATTCATAATGCTCATATCTTGTCTTGAATGTTGTCTTGCTTATATCTTCTTCATTTATCCTTACTTGATAATAACTCGATCTTAAGTCAATCTTGGAAACGATTCTTGCACCTTTTAGTTGATCAAATAAGTCATCAATCCTTGACAAAGGACATTTTTTCTTTATCGTGACCTTATTCAATTATCTGAAATTAATGCACAAGCTTACGGTTCCATCTTTCTTCTTCACAAAAAGAAGTGGGGCTCCCCAAGGTGACACACTTGGGCGTATATACCCCTTCTTCAAAAGTTTTTTAAGATGCATCTGCAACTCTTTCAACTCTGGCATGCCCATTCTGTATGGTGTCTTGGGCACTGAGGAAGCTCCTAGCATTAAATCAATATAGAAATCAATGTCTCTCTTTGGTGGAAGTCCTAGAATTTCTCCAAAAACATCTTCAAAATCCCTTGAGACCGGATGGTCTTCAATGCTTACCACTTTAGCTCCAATTGTCACTTTCATATGGGCTGCAAAAATCTAACATCCCTTCCTGGAACTCTTTTTCAATTGCATAGCTGAAATCTCTCTAACAACTAGAGCTCTTGGAATTCCTTGAACCTTGCCTTGATGTCCTTCTTCAGCAAGACATGTTATTGTCTTGTTGTAATAGTCTAGTAAAACATGGTGTTTTTTTAACCAATCCATGCCAATTAAATAATCATATCAACCCAATGGTATGATGTTCAGATCTACCTTTGTGTTGATTCCATTCATGTCTATTGGACAATCTTTAACAAGCTCATTGATATTCCTCTTAGCCCCCGTGGCTAACTGAAATAACCAATATTTCTCATGCTTATTCCTTTGCAAGTGAAATCTTTCAACATTGTTAGAGTTTATGTAACTATGGCTAGCTCCAGAATTAATTAAAACTGTTATGGGTTGGTTATCAATCTTACCTTCCACTTCAATCATGGGGGATTGATATTCTTCTTGCTTGTTGTCCAAGGTTGCATAAATCCTTGACATGTTTCCTCCCATGTCTTCCACTGTTTCAGCCTCTTGAATGTTTTGGACAATCCTCATTATTTCTTCTTTGTGAGGGAAATCCTTATATAAGTCATTTCCCTCACACCCCCAACATTGTATAGGATGTTGCCTTGGTTTCCAAATGCATATGCAGTCTTGTGTTCATTTTGGGTTGTCTGACATTGTTGATTTTCTTGGGGTTTGTTCTTAAAAAAGGGTGGCTTAAAACCTTTCTGCCTTTGATTCTTTTTACCCTTCATCTTTTCATTCCAAGATTTTTGAAAAAATGGCATTTCTCTGCTTTTCTCATAACAAAGCTTTATTCTCCTTCTGGATTGCTCCAAATTTTTGGTGTTATCATATTGTATCTTGTCAATGTAGAAAGAGGGTGACCCACTTAGAAACCTTTGGATTTTAACTTTTTCATCGTTTATGCAGTCAACATATTTCAACAACCCAAAGAAACTTTTTTCATATCCATCCATTGTCATGCTTCCCAACTTGAGTTCAAAGAAATTTTTCATCTTCCTTTCATAAAAATTCTCAAAAAAATATTTCTCTTGGAAATATCCTTTGAGATTCCTCCATAATATCCTTTTCTCATCAAGGTGCTTGGATTTCTTAAGCTTACCCCCCCACATGGTTGTCTTTCCTTGCAAGTGATAGGTTACAATTCTAGCTTTTACCCTTGAGGGGTAATCATGTAGCTGGAAATGTTTCTTCATCTCCAACAGATAGGCCTCAACCTATTCTCCTTTTTTGTGCTTGTTACAATTATATTTGTCACCCTGAAACTCGGAGGAAGACATGCTAAAGAGACACAAGCATTTTCCCTAATAATTAAGCATTTTTGAAGTGTGTCACACTTCACATAACTAGCAACCCACGATGGGTTGCTAGACACCAGTTTTCAACCCACGACGAGTCACTAGATGCCAGTGTTCAACCTGTGATGCCCCAATCCGATGAAATTTCGATATACTCGAGGAAAATCTCTGACGATTCTAGTCGGGGATCTTCAATACATTTGAGGAAATTAGGAATAGATGAGGTGTCAACTCATCCCACTCTAGAACTCCAAGTCACTTAGATTTATCAATCAATTATGGAGGCCTAATCACCTCCTTCCATTACTCTATAAAAATAAAGATAATCTATGGTAGAGGACACACATCTAAGAGTAAAGTTACACTACTAGAACACATAAGAGCTTCATCAACCATATGCTTTCTTGAAAGTCATACTTAACTTGAGAGAGGGCCAAGGAGGAGTTGGAGCCAATGGTTCTAGAGAGGTTTTCATCGAGACTCAAGGATTATGGTAAACTTGATGTGATTTTCTCTACATTTGATTAATATAGATCAATATTGTTTCTCCCTTTCAATGCTTGTTTAATCAATGATTATTTCTTGCTTATGAAAGTTTAGTCTCTCCTTGAGTAGATTGAAATAGATCTAATTCAAATTTGCTTCCATTTAGCTTGGATATATTGGAGAAAGGTGTTTTTTGTCTTTTGTGTGTAGGTGAAATGGTGATAAAGAGTTGGAGTGGGATCTCGAGAGTTACACCATCCAAGGACATGTGAGGACAACCTTCATAAATAAGGTGCACTTTCCATCCATTTTCATAGTGTAATAAGATAAATTTGATTGATCTAGGGTGTCAAATTGTTGTTGTCTATCCCTCTGTCTGTCTTGGATTGAGGGTGGATCCAAGGGATTTATGGTTAGTCCATTGATTGGAATCCTCTGTAATAGTGCTCACCATTGAAAGTTGGTGGATTGATTTTCCCAAGTTCACATTGCAAGATGTCTATCTCATGCATTCTTCTCTGCTTATTGACAGGAGAGACACTTGGGATGCTCCCTAGCCATGAAATTGCATGGTTATTTTGGTGAATTTCCTTCAGGAATGATGGTGCTTTCTCATGCTTCTTGATTTCCTGTAATTTCCATGATAATCCCCTTCGTTATGGGGTCTGGATGTTGACACTTGTATGGAATTAGTTTCTTTCTTGGTGCTAGTATTTTTTGACTTGATTATGCAACATATTCAAACTTTGAAGTATCTATTCCCAAGCCTTCATAATAATTTCATTATCGACCATGTAGCTCTGCACTTCTCTATGCAGTCTCCTCATAGTTACATGCTCTTGCCTACCTCTTCTCCCCATTGAACTCTGTCTCAACATTTCCCATGCTGACATGAATACCTATGACCTATTCCTCATGGATTTAATATCCTTGAGCATATTCCATAACTCCATTCCTCATATAAGAACCGACATTGTTTTCTTGTACTTCTAATTCTACAAGAAATGTGCATGTAATAATTATTGTTAGAACATGCATAGAATATAACATTTCATTAATAAGAATACAAGTTATTCTCCATATCAATTTATGAAGAACACATTGTACCAATTCAAAATATGATGCATTCCTCTCTGAAATATATTTATAAAGGCTGTACTCATGTCTCATTCTGAGTTCTAAGCGAAAATTTACAACATTTACAAGTTGCAATTTCCACTCATTTATTGCTAAAGAAATCTATTTATTAATTTTTGAGAAATTTTGGCACCCAATTTAAATTTTTGGGTGGAAATATGTCTTCTCCTCCTCAATACCTTTTCAGTGACTATTTGTTTGCTCAAATCTGAGCTCTGAGATGAAAGTTATGGTCTGAAGAAGTTTTCGTTGTTTTTCCCAATTTATCCATGTATGCTACATGTGTCTTCTTCTTCTTCCTGCAAATTTTTAGGTATCCATATCCCAAATATGGCTCCATGGTTGTCTTATATGGTTCACATTATTTTCATAGACTTCTCCTGAGCTCTGAACGAACCTCTGAGAAATAAGTTATGCCCTTTGGAAGTAATTTGGTGCCAAAATTCTACCCTTACTGTCTTGATTGTAACTTTCTCATACAAGATCTATTTTTCGTCCAAGATAGCTCATTGGATAACTCTCTTCGAGTTCTTTTATTTGAGATGCAAAGACAAAATATACCTTAATATATTATATTATCATGGGTTTTTATTTCCTAAAAACGTCGTTTAGGGCCTCAAAATATCTCAGCAAGTTAATGACCTTCAAAAACATGAAAATTTCATAGAAAAATGATTGTTTTATTGTTGTAAATATGTTTTAATTCTGATTTGTTGATCACAAATCGGGTGAAATCTGAGCCATTTATTCATTAATCCTTTCCAAACCTTGTGGATCAATTTCCATCGTTAATCAACAACTTAAAACAATATGGACCGTTGATTTCTAACACTACATCAACGATTGATGATCAAAGATTTCATTTATAAACCACCTTGCTTACTGATTTCCTTGATGCCCGATTATCGATCATCGACCATCGGTCATTTCTCTTGGAAACTTCTTACAACACATTGCTAAACTGGCTGACCCGACCATCGACAATTTTCATTGGTGGACGAAAACTCCTTATCGGTTCGACCGCCCGACCATCGACTATTGACCATTTCTCTTGGTTGATGTGGGAACTGTTGACGTGTCATGGCACGTGGATGTTGATGCGACATGCCATGTAGACTCTAACATGGCACTCTAGCTAACGTGGCATAACACATAGATGTTGATGTGGCATGACATGTAGACTCTAACATGGTACTCTGGTTGACATGGCATGACACATGGATGCTGACGTGGCATGACATGTGGATCATGATGTGGCATGACACGTCATCACCCTCTTTCCTTCATTGGCCATTGGCTGTTTCTCTTGGATGAATCGAGCATCTCGCTAATTCTGTTGACGCCCGACCATCGACCATTGGCTATCGACAACTTCCCTTGGACGAACCTAACACCTCACCGAATCAAATGACACCCGACCATCGACCATCGACCATTGGTGACCAAATAACTTTGCCAATACGGCCGACCTGGCCACTGACCATCAACCATCAATGACTTTTGTTGGAAACCAAAGCACTTCACCAATGTTGTTGACCTGACCATCGATGATTTCCTTTGGCCAACTCCAACACTTAGAAATTTTTGATCAAATCACTGATGAATTTGGACCATCGATCTCCAAGCTAAGATGATCTTGATTTTCAATCGGCTTCGAATCCTAGACAATCGAAAGCAATCTAAATTGTCAATCTACTTCAACTTCCCAACTACCGAAATTTAATCTCAGTCGTTGATTTTCTCAACCTTCTAAACGATTGGAACCTTATAAATTTTAAATTTATCAAAGTGAATCTGGGTCGTTGCTGTCGAGATTAAACACAATATCGACTGTCGATTCACCAAACTCTTCCCAACGCTATAATGGCCATTAAAATATGAAATTTGACCTTCCAATTCGAATTCAACTCTGCAACTTTGTAGATCGATGCCTCGTATCATATCTGAGAGGGGTTTGAGGCAATTTCACTCGAATTTACTCACGAATTTGGGGATTTCATTCTTCTTTCTCTTTTCCCCAAATATGCACAGACCGAAATCTGCAACAATGAATTTTCCCAATTTGCACTGGTTATTGGTCCATAAAAACTCGATGTTTGAACCAAACACTCTGATACCATAATATAACATTCCTCAACCTAGCTGAGGTCCATTACATGCGAAATACTCATAAAAACTAGCATTTTTATGGCTAACTAATTTCTTGTAGCTTCCAACTACGAATTACAACTAGATTAACTATCGTCTAATACCATTAAATTGATCCATCTACAACATGCTAAAATGAACATGAAATACAACCAGTAAACTCAATTACAACAACATATAAATCAATCTTATATAGAGAGTTCATGCACAACAATTTAATTCATAAAATAACATTGCAAGAAGATAAAACAATTATTTTTCAAAACATATGTGCAACTAATTGCTTGGGACAAACGTTTCATCCAATCATAGACTTGTTGTTCCAAATATCAACAACAAGTCACCCCTAAGCTAAGACTAGTAATCCACAAAAGAAGGTGGTTTCTCACTGTCCACTCACAACTCATAAATCCCACAATCCACAACTATCCCTATTTTCCACTAGCTCTCTTCCTCTCGACCTTCCCAACCCAAGGAATGTACCTCTTTATTGATCTTAGTCCCTCATGCATCCCATTCATTTATTAGGGTTTATTTGGCACATGTAACTAGAAATATCTTTACTGGGAACTCAAGGGAACTCACTACTAGGAAAACTACCAACAAAAACATCAACAAACACTTGTTGTTACAGTGCAACTCACACAGAGTTCACTCTTAAGGCCTGACAACCTGACTCCTCTGTCTTCAGCTCCAATATGCTCCAGAAATGCTCCATCATGCTCCAAAATCCTCCCTCTATGGATGTTCTAGCCTCCATATCTCTTTCTTTCTCTCTTTTTGATGTTCATGCCCAAAAACTTGACTGTCTAAAATTGCTCTAACTCTCATATGAATTTTCCTCTCTTTGGTTTACTTGCTTGACTCACACACTTCCCCAAGCTGATTATACTCAACCCCCATGCTCCTAATAACTATGGGACATGACTTTTCACTCCCACCCTCTTACATGCATTCAATGATTGGATTTGAGAGCACTCAATCTGAAACTAGAGTTTAATACACAATGATAATAAAATTTCGGAATGTGGATGAAATTAATATACATGGGTATTTCCCCCTTAGACCCCTCTCTTAGACATTATGTTAGACCCTCCCCTCTCTTGTGGATTAATGCATGCCCCATATCTGTCCATGTCCCCTTAGCAGTTGGAATCGCATTTTATTATTGTTATTCAGAAATACAATTTGCATATACATCGCTTTGGCCGTAGCCACATTATATCTACATTAAGCATTAATTAAACTGAGGATTATAGAGGGTATGTTAAAACAACCCTAGTCAACATGATGAATTTAGGCAATGTATTAATTCAAAAGGAAAATAATTTACATATGAATTTCTCACAATTGATCATCAGAAAATGACCCTCCATGCTTTTGAAATAGCGATAATGGACCAATCAAGTGTTAAGCCACGAATCAATATAGTCGTTAGTATCAAAGAGAATATGAACTTTCAAATCATTTTATGTATAAAAAGTGGATTTACTGGACAACCTTGCCACTTGATCGCCATCATGAATGATTGTGGAATTCAAATCGTGCACGAGACCCTTCATTTCAGGTGCAGTTCACATGCTGAGTTCTTGGAGGATCGGTTCATTAGAATTCAATTGTGCAAGAATAGGTTGGGCCTGACGATTGTCTGGTTTCTTGTTGCTCAATTTCCTTAGGAGAGAACAAGGTATAGGGAGACACAAGTGTATGCTTGAGGGCTCTGTTCCTTTCACAAAACCCTGGAAGAAAGGTACGTAAGCTTGTGCTTGTTAATAAAGAACTTAGACCAGTCAGCTCGGCTCGTTGGTGGGACTTTTGGGCCAAGGGCCTCTCAAGTGTTTGCAGGTGGGATCCATTTTGGAATCCTATTTTGTTCAACTTTTATGGGCTCCTAGAGCGTGTAGTCTATTGGCCTCTCAACCTATGACTCCCCTCATTCAGTTCACTTCATTCGTTGTGAAGAGATGCAAGCGCGACACTCGAGATTTTTTAGCAGACAACTTTGGACTCTCTTTTTGAGGAATTTCCTTTTGGTTTCAAACCACTCACACAGACCTTGCCATCTAATTAAGAAATCTTCGATCCAAATGCCTCTAGGTAGAATCAAGCCCCAGGAACATGTTGATGATAATGAATATCTTTGGAAATCACTCCAACAACTTCAAATTACCTTTCAAGGATTATCCACACAGGTATCCTTCATATTATATGTTCTTAGTCAACATAGGACAACCATGAGGCAACAACATTATGAGGTAGATGCCATTCGATCACAAGTGGAAAGTTTGCAAGAGTAGTCTACACCAACTCCCATGGAAATTGAGACAGTTCCTTCAACCAATGGCTCCTCCCCTCCAGTGAGCAAGCCCCTTCTAAACTTGAACATCCCTACCCAAGACACAAACAAAGAAGAGAAGGGCCCTCAGACCAAAACTAGCCGGGTCATTAATGTTTTTTAAATATGCTTGTACGTTGGTCATCTTTTTCAAAATATTCACAACCAAAATTTGTAATGTAATCACTCCTATCAGAGAACGAACTTATAGTAAGATAGATCGAACTAGTTCAGTGCTGAACAAACATTTTTTTCCTCGCCTATGGACACATTTTGGATAATTTTGTTCTTCTCTACATGTTTTGACCACAATTTTTTTTTATTAATATAACATCCTTCGGTTATTATTAAAAAAAATATGTATTATAGTTTATTAAAGTGAGCAACTTGATGACATGAAGTACTTTGAGGAATGAATATCCTTCAAATAGTAAAAAACATATAATTGGAGTAGTGCATAGAGATATACAACATGAGTGGGCCTAATTATTAAAAACATGTGCTTCCTCCTAAGAGTTCATACATTCAAATCTAGAGGGGTGTAGGGTATGCATACTTTCGTAGGATTTAGTAGTCAAATCCCTGCATGGAGAGGACCCCTTGTTCAATAAACAAGGGTGTCTCATATACCAATTTTATTATATAATTTAAGTTGTAACATACCCACTACCTATAATCAAAAATTTTCATTGTTTTCTCAACAATGAGAATCCCCGATTCACAGGTCTTCTATTTACCTACCCGGCTCTCTGTACATAACCGTGGTCTTATGTCCCTTTTCGTCGGGATTTATGTTTTCAACCATTTTGACTCGCTTAAATGCCAGTTAGCCTTCTAGGCTAATCTCTTGGTTGCATAGCCTCCTCTATATGACCATGGTCATAACTCCCATCGGGGCTACGAAGTTTCTAATATTGAAATTCATTCACCCCCAAGACTCGTGATCCTTCGAATGTGCCCCTAGCGCATTATCCCTCCAGGCTAAGCCTATGGTCCACGTGACTACTACCCCGGGACCGTAGTCAAACCTCTTCGTTGGGGTTTCGGGATTTCTGAAGTCGATGTGCATACGCCCACGGGATTCGCGATTCTCCGATTCCCGACGCACCTCTGCTTCAACTAGCCCTCCTGGCTCAGCCCCTGGTCCACGTGACTGTTACCCCGTGTCCACAACCTTACCCCGTCGGGGTTTCGTGTTTCGCGATTTCATAATGGGTAAACACCACATCCACGGGATTCCCGATATCCCGATGAACCAAACGTTGAGGGATGGCTTCCCTTGTCGGGACTTTCCCAATCGCTCTGATCTCCTCCACGCGTCCCTCCAAATGGACGGTCCAGATCCTTATCGGGGTTTTGGGACTTTCAAGGTCCTGGTTCCTTCGACCTCAGGAATGTCGATTTCCCGATGTGCCAAACGCCGATGGTCCTTGATCTCCGCCACGTGTCCTCTGCCAACGGACGGTCCAGATCCTTGTCGGGATTTCGCGTATCGCGATTCCCAACTGCAAGGGTTTCACACCTTCGAAAACTCCGATTCTCCGGGATCGGTTGACACGTGTTCCACCTAATGGACGGTTCTGATCTTGTCGGTAAATCATGGATCACGATTCCATATGACAAGATTTCTTTGTGCTCGGATACTCCGATTCCCTGATCCCCGACTTCCGAGATCTCCTGACATGTGTCCCAAATAATGGACGGCTCAGAGCTCATCGAGATATCGCGGATCGCGATTCCAAGTGATAATATTTCTTTTCTCTCACAAACCCCGATTCTCCGATGCTCGACTTCTCTGGATCTCCTGACACCTGTCCCAAATAATGGACGGCTCAGAGCTCATCGGGATATCGCGGATCACGATTCCAAGCGGCAAGATTTCTTTGCTCTCGCAAACCCCGATTCTATGATGCTTGACTTCTCTAGATCTCCTGACACCTATCCCAAACTATGGATGGCTCAGATCCTCTTGTGGCTTCGCCACTCGCGACTTGGAGCATCCAACTTTTGGACTCCTACCCCGCGAACCTCCGAGCTCATGAGATCCCTGGATCTCTGCCACCTCTCCTCCTTAGATGGACGACTCTGATCCATTTTTCCCCTATTCACAAGGCTTAACCCTCGTCTATCTCCCTAAATATCTAACGATTGTCGGTATTCCTAGTTCAGATCTGACGATTCAGATCAGTCCCGATGTCGCGCCCTTTTCTACTGCTCTTTAGATGTGGAAAAATCAATGGTCCAGATGCTCTCATGGAGCCTGGGGGTCTACGATTCATATTTCCTCTCTATTCACGAAGATAGAGGAAAAAGGGTTAATGGCACTTAACACCCTTGTTTATTCTCTCGATTCAATTATCGTGAATGACCGCAGACTCTCCGACAGGATCTCATCTGTTGATCAATACTTAGCCCTAAGCTGCTACTTCAAGATTTAAGAGGGTCGTTCCTCTTTATACAGGGTTGTTAAGACTTGTGCGTTCAAGCCCCTTTTCTGGGAGGAAATCTCTGTGAAGAGATCTGTTCCGGGGCTTTCCTAGATATGGGTGAAGGGAAACAATTTCCAGAGAACTGGCTGAAAACCTAACATCGTTTAGCCTAGGCATAAATAGATTCAATTTATCAATGTAAGTCATGCATGGCTTCCTTTATTATAAGCATATTCCTATTAATCATTATCAAAACACTACACAAACATTCTTACACAGGAAGCATTTACAATTTCACAGGTCTTATGAGCATTACATATATGTATCATTCTATGAATTTCAAGAGGCAATATGTAAACAAAACACTTATCAGAAGTGACTTCAGAAATGGGTGCAACTACTAAGAGGGGTGCTCGTTTCCACCCAACCATAGGCTCAACGACTCCCAACGGATTTACCATTAGCCACCCCCAAGCTGAGACCACGATGTTCTGAGACCTGTGTCTCTCTATCTTCCAGTGACTAGGAGCGAAGGTTGAAATCTTTCCTCTCTGCTATCACTCACTCTGCATAAAAACTGCTAGAGTTCCCCTCACGTCTGCCCTCTCAATTGCTTATGCCATATGCCTTATCCTCTCGCGAGGTTGCGTGTGGCACGATTAACCTCACGTCGATCAGACCTGATGGCTCTACGGATGGGCAGTTCACCATCCCATCCCTCATCAAGCCATCCGCCTACCAGCCTGCGAGGCATTGAATTTCAGGGCCAGCGAGCCGCTTTTGGTTCTCCGGGCCAGTGGAGTCCAAATACGGTATTAAATTCTCGGTGGATGTTAACGCCACCTTTTCAGGTGCCTTCCACCGCCATTGTGGTCTCTTTTTCTGCACATCCCCTCATCAACAGTCCTGCAATAAATTCATAATGTTATTCACATTCATTGAACTCTTCCTCAAGGTCCATTTACATCACATATTCATATTTATGAGTTTGCCATAGTTCTTGGCCAGTCCAGTTATATTTACAAGTTGGGGGAAATAGGGTGTTACAATTCCCTCCC
>JZKD02S1888269.1:52856-78247 GCA_000966675.3 Picea glauca | reverse complement strand
CAGAAAACAACTCACCTGCGTACAAAGGATATTTCTCTTAGCCATAGGCTAGCTGTTAATTTTCTCTAAAGAGCAAGTCACCCCCGAGCTGAGGTTATGAGTCCACAAGGAGTTCTAGCTCTTTTGGTTGTCTACTCTCCACACATAACAACCCAAAATCTAGTTTCTACTCGAACAACAGTTCCAATCCACCAGTCCTCTTCCCCTCAACCTGCACAACCCAAGGAATAAGATCCCCCTTCTCTACCATGCAGTCCCTCGGGCCTTTCCAATTCCTTCTAGGGCTCCAGTGCACTCGGTTGGCAAGAATCTAACAATTGAGGACTCCATGAACTTTCAATTGCTCCAAGAGTGTTCACAGTAGCCTTCTCAAGGCTCTTGAGCCATTTCTTCAACATGAAATGCACCATACACACACAACCCATTTTTACAAGCACACAGACCACAATTTTAGCAAAACCACAGTCCCACAATGGTTGTCCTCAAACACAACATGGCTGGTGCTATTTTCAACACCCAACTCAACTCTTTCTCTAAAAAAATATATATATAAAATTGTCTCTCCCTTCCTACTCGAATTTTCCTTTTTCTCCCTTGCTTTCTTGACTCTCACTCTTCCTCAAAAGAATTATTTGACTTTCCTACATCCCCCATGTTTGCTTGTACTCATCCCATGCTCTCAATAACTCTATGAGGTGATCTCAAACACCAACCCTCTTACATGAATTCAATGATTGAGTGTTTAATAAGTCAAAGGAAGGATCATATGGTAACGATACATTAACTTAGGAAAATGGCATGGGTTTCCCTTGAATCCCTCTCTTTTGGAATCATAGGCCATCGTTACTATCTCTCTTCTTATTGTCTTAAGACATAATTACATTATGATTTAGGGGAATTAAAATTGGGGATTTTACAAAAGCTAAGTTCTTTATGGAAAACATTGTTTTTTAGCATTTATATATTGTTATTGTAAAATATCAAAATAACAATAGGTAACTTTTGCTTGACACATCAAAAGACACTCTTAATGAAGTTATTTCTTAGGACAAATTGATCTTTAGCATATACATATTTATTATTAAATAGGTATGAAACATGAGATGAAAGAAAAGACGCACCCATAACCTCACAATACCACATATATACAAATCACACATATATAAATCAAAACTCCCTATAATCAATATCGCATATATGCCAATCACATATATGTATAAATCAAAACTCCATATAATTAAACTTGTCTCATCCAATCCACTCTTATTTAATTACAATGTATTCCTAACTAATTGCAGCTCATTCCTCTGTGCATGATCAAAGATTGCATGCATTAGTTTTGCTCAACTAGTGATGTAACTTTTTTTCAAAGGCAACAATATGTGGGACGAGAGACTGATGTGGACACCTGGTAAAGGGTTTGTAAAATGGGCAATGAGCATTAATTGGTACACAAAATAGCCATCCAACATAGTTGGCATAGCAATTGCAATACAAAATGAGACTTGGGTATTTGTTTTTTTTAATCAATACTTCAATGATAGGTCAATTCAATCTGTTTGTTTTATGCTTGCATTGGATATGATGGTGATAAACTTAAATCTAACATCAATAAATAAATAAAAGTGTTATTTTGGTGTTCTTGTAAAAATTGAAAAATGAGTGATCTTTGTGTATATAGTCTAGGTATGCATGCATAGGTGAGAACTTGGCATGTGCAACTAGAATTAAATATGCTATGCTATATAGGATTCATGAGTGCTATCCTTTAAACCCCATGATGAACCACAATGATTAATAACTTGATTGGGGAAGGCCAGCATAAAGGGTCAACACTTTCTAACATGTATGAAGTTGTGCTTAAGATACCTATAACTACAGTACACACAATCATTAAATTCTATATAAAAAATCAAAATCAAATTAATTATAATCCAATATCCTATTACCTTCTCACCTCTAAGTGCCATGTAGATAAATATATAGTTCTTTTGTATAGAGATGAAGATTTGAAACATTCAACTTCCATATATAAAATCCCAACATATCATGTACTTCTAGGGTTTGTTTAAATCTAACCAATCCCATCATAGATATTAATAACTAAGCTTGTTGAAAGTTATGCCTAAGTAATCATTCCATTCAATGATTAGATTCCTTTAAAATGCAAAAATTATACCTGACTTGGCCATTTAATGATTAGATTTCTTTAAATCACCTTAAAATTTATTATGATTAGATTTGATAATCACACCTGAGTTACAATGTATCATGATTAGATTTCTTTAAAATGCAAGGATAATCACCTCATTTACAACGTATCATTGACTTCTAGGAATATTCACATGGATTCAATGTAAACCATATATTTCAATCCACGAACTAGCCTTGCTGAAAGTGAGTGCATAATTTGCCATTCAATCCACATTCACATTCCTAGTTCATGAGAAACCCTAGAGTGGCCAAATGCCATAACAAAGCGCAGTGATATTGGCCGCTTCTCACATCTCACAACTACTGCTAGGTCGATTCCCTATGATATAGGTGTCATAACACCTACGGTTCATCCATCATCTACGCCACACCCACGGCAAGAAGATCCACGCCAACCTATTTTACTTTACAAAAGAAAGGTATATAGCTGCGTGAATCCTCTTTCTGGTTCAATTACCAATGATTGCGGAACCCCAAAGCCTAAAAAGCTGCGATGGCTGTGCAGTTACTCAACGCTCAACTTTACTCTCACATCCCAATGGCGGAATGGAGACAATCAAATCCTCATGTTTCCCAGCCTGTAAACTTCTCCAATAAACTCATATATACATATATGACTTTTCTTCTCAGTGCTTTATATACCATCACAATCTTCATTCCTATTTTCATTCTGCTCTGATTTCTGTACTCAATGCAATCCATCCATCTTTAAACAAATCTTTGATTACCATGCTATGCAAGGGTCGACATAAGTGCATAAGTAAGTAAGCTAGTTAAGCTTTTGAAAATGAAAACAAATTTTGATACCATTTTACATTTTTTCTCCTACGGAATTGTTTAAACCAAAAACTTTTATGGAAGTCATTCATATTCAACCATGACATATTATTTATAGATTCATATTTTTTCCTTTAGGAAGTATCTCTAGATTCATGTTTTTCCTCTAGCAACTATCTCTATCTCTATATTCATATTATTTTCCTCTAAAAAGTATATATTATTTGTAGATGCATGAATCAATGTTTTTGTTACAACAATAAAATAAAATGAGACAACTTTGTTTCAGTTCCAACTTCCATACCTACTGATCAAGTTGTTTACCTTGAATAAGTGAATTATACACCACTTGTAGTAGAGTCAGTTCCAATTGATCCACCAGATGAAAAAGATGATATAATAACAACAGTCGATTCGGTTGATCGAGTTTGATTACTAGTTATTCGTTAACCAGTTGAACTTAAGGTAGGATTTCTATAGCTCAAATTATATTTACAATGACAAGCCACCATAAAGTCAATTGTATTTTGAATCAATGTAAATTACCTTAATTGTATTTTGAATCAAGGAAAATTACCTTTATTCTTGTATGAAATGAATGCAACGATTGCATATTGTAGTTTCACTTTCTCCTTGAATTTGGACTTCTTGTTGTTATAAACCTGTTTTCCCCATGAATGTAGGTACAATCTCTTGTAAGAGAATATTTTACTTGGAAACATTCTAAGATGCACACCATGAGAAAACCCCGAGATCCAATATCTTAGAAGTAGAATTTAAAGGGAACAAGATGCACACACCATGAACAAACATGAGTATTTTGGGGCCGTCCCAACATCACACAATCCACAAAAGGCGTAGCGAAGTGTATATCTTCTCAAACATGATTTTAGGGTTTTTTATTCACAYGTACATCTMCATCACACAAACTACGAAGGCCAAGCAAAAGGCATAAACCAAAACATGCTTTTAGGTTATGTGGCCTGGAGCAGCCTCAATGATCTCTAAATCCACTCTAGGTTGGACATTGYAGTAAGCTTCAAGGATTTTTCTTATTGTGATATCTTTTGTTTTTCATTTAACATGGTTGATCGAATAAGCATCCTGGTAATTTAGGTTGGACATTGCAGTAAGCTTCTGGGATTTTTCTTATTGTGATACATTTTATTTTTTATTTGGGTTTTTCTTATTGTGATATATTTTATTTTTTGTTTCACATGGTTGATTGAATAAGAATCCCGGTAAATTTGAATAGTGAGTTAGTACTGAACCATATTGTAACCTCAGATTAACTTTTAAGATGTGATTTAATCTTTATTGGTAGGAAACTCTGAGAGCATGGATTGATATTTGAAATCGTGCTATCTACTTTAAGTATATCTAATTCATAAAATGTTCTTAGGGGACCGTCAAAGCAAATCAAAGCGAGAAAGACTAGGTCTGGTTTGCACAATACCTATGACCTGAGCACATATAGAGCAAAGAAAAAGGCCCACAAATTCATTGAATGAAAAAATGATAGCAAACTTTACCTAATAACATTTGAGAAGGCTTGTTAGGCCATGCTTGGGTGAAGGGAAGAAGAAGGAACAAAACTTCCTTAATGGTAGTCTGCACTTCACGGGTCTTGATTACCTACTTGACAAGCAATGATGAAAGCTTCAATGGTTTGAGGAATGCTTACAGTTCGGAATTTGAAAAGTTATGAGCTCTTGGTAATCCAACCAAGTCTGGAGATCCAAAAGACAACAATATTAATATTAATTGGTAGGCAGTCACTCTCCGTACTAGTATATGAGGAATATATCCTCCTTTATTACTAGTATATGAGGAATCTAGCTAGATAAAAATTAAAACCTAGTTGACCTCGAATTATCAAGCTTGGTTTTGACATAGATCATGGATATAGCTCTACATAGAAAGTTTTTCCAACGTCCTCCACATGACATATTTAGTACATGCAACATGTAGGGAACCAAGTAAGACATAAGACAAGTGTGGTCTTCATTATCCCCAGTTTAGGGATAACTAAGGAGATTATGTCTCGAGGCCCACAAGTCCTAGACATGGAGTACCGAGACCCAGATCGACTTGAGCATGGCCTTGGAGAGCCCATCTTTTCTTTTCTTCAGCGCCTCCACCTTGTCAGCAGCAACAACATCCATCACCTCGGCCTGGTCCTATAGCGGAAGTGGATCTTTCTCCATGAGGTAACGAGTCTGGGTATCATGGTATGTGTTACTCTGATCCTCAAAAGCTTTGAATATGTGCATTTGATTCTTTTTGTTTCTAATGGGTGCTTAGATATTATGCCTATCCACTTGACCATATCTGGGGGGAATGATAGGATGCCCTAGTAAGCTTGTGCCCATAGGTTTCGAGTTGCCACTAGGGGGATTCATGAGAAGCCATCGTCCACTCCCACCATACTTACCACTTTCCATCTTTCTCTTGCTCATCCATCCCATTACACTGGTCCGGGCATTGGGTTGGCCAAATATTTAAGGGTTGCACCTTACCTTGTGGGAAGTAGGGGATAAAGGCCTAGAGGGTAAAAATAGTTGGCAAAAGATAAAATCCTAAAATAAAACTTCGAGATGCTTCGCCTAGGGATCCCCAAGAAAGTAGTAAAAGGATTCTCAGCAAGAAACAGAGGGACCCATAAAAAGTAATAAAACAAGACCTAGTCAGAGGATAGGGGGTCTCATCACAAGCCAGCCTATTAGGTCCATGGGCATCTAGCGGTATGACACTACTAGCAGTCGGTTACCATGCTAGGGTAGTGGCTCTTGGTGGCATAGCCAAGAGAAAGGGGGTCTCATCACAAGCCAACCTTCTCATTTCCGTGAAAGTGCTTGTGGGTAACATTGCCACCATTGGTCACCATGCTAGGGCAATGTCCCCTGATTAGCTTCTTGAAAGAAAAAAGAAATAAAGAATAAATATGAAAGGCATGAATGGGCTTGGAAACACTTGCATCCATGACAGGTGCAACTCACCCTCTATAGAGGCACCCATGGGTAAGCCATGCATTTCCCTGCTATAACTGCACCCCTTGTCCATACATCCCTTACCACCTCATACACTCACATGGCTTGGATTTTATTTCTCCCGGAAACACCCCACATACAATGAGTATTTTCCCAATAGGATGCCCTGTCACTTCCTCCAAACTTGGCTTGCAGATTTGTATAATGTCTTTGAGCACTTGACTGAGTAAAAGGGGTTTTATGCACATGTTTAATAAAATTGATGATTTGATCTGATTGAAATTGCTATGATCCCTATGACTTATGATCCCATGGAGGGTGTATCTGTTGATGTGCAGGACCATACCCGACTGACATGTACCATTATAGACAAGTACACATGGGGAGATGATTAGTTCGTACCTCCATGGGGCTGAAATCCCATCAAATGGATGTTGAGACCCCAGCAGGGGGCAGAGACAGGTCAGAGGGTTTGCACCGGGGTAGAGGAGGACGTTCCACCAGAGGCATCTTAGCATACATGTACCGAGGGGGGTTGTGCCCTTTCCACCAGGACGTTGGCCTTGGAAGGCCCATGACGTCACCCATGACACTCATGACGTCATCCAGTGCTTATGGAGGTTTTGGGAGGCAGTTGTGGCATTTGTGGCACGTGTGGCAACTTATGTAGGCCCAAGGAGGCCTAACGTTTTGCTCCAAGAGGCCAATGTTGCCCTAAAAAGGGATAACATCACCCTAAAATGACATGACATCCTCAGTTATGCTTGATTTAGGGTTTTATCATGACATTTAATGTAAAACAATATTATTATGTATTTTTGGCCATGTCGACCTTTTGTGACATAAAATTTAATTAAGTTCATTGGTATGGTATAAGTAAGAGAGCTAAAAATCTCTTTTATTCATCATCTTTCACTCACACTTGTGTGAGGTCTGAAATTTGCGCCCTCTTTTAGGCTTTTGGCTGAAATTACTAGTGCGCACTTGTTGAAGGAGGCTTATTTTGGCTATTTTTGGCATTTTCTTGGTGGAAGGTTTACAACTAGGTTTTGGCATTGATTATACTTGGTGAATGTGAGTGAATTTTTGCAATCCTTCCTTTACTTGAATGGTTATGTTATTTTTACTTTCATTTTGTTAATGAAATTGCTGGAATAAACCCTAGGAAATAAGCACATGTTGGTGTCCTTATTTTAAGTCCCTACTAGGTTATGTCAAGGAGCCATTTTATTTGTTGAATATATTTCTAGGGCCTTACCATTGCAACAACCTACCATTTACTCTTCATGCTAGCCGATTTTACTTTTTCATTGAGCAAAAGAAGGAGGAAAACACACTAAGGCCTAGGGTTACTACACCTTAGTGATTCGTTTTCCCTTAGGGTTGATGGTTGAAGCCTTGTCTTAACAACACTTCATCCATCATATTCCTCTTGTATTTGGCCCTGCTATTATCATTTTGTCCCTTCAACTCTTCCAGCTAGTTTGACTCCATTTTCCCTATGAATCCACTGATCTAAGACCTTTATGCTTGAGTGCTTCGATCACAAACTTCAAACATCCAATACCTTTGAACAACTACTAACACCTTCTAAACTTAGCTTAGACTAGCCTACTAACCCTATTGTTGCTATCATTCACTTGTGTTATAGTCATATCCATGCAACATTGAATACTTCTTTAAAGCAATTGAACGATTGGATAATGCATAATAGTCTTTGCTTCTAATGAATGTTGATATTGTGACATTGATGATAAATCATTATTTCTCATTGTGAAGCTTCTTTAGCATTTATTATGAAGTGGTGTATTGTGATTATTGCTATTTTACATCATTAATATTAGTCAATTTCTTTATTTGAGAAAGTCCAATTATATGAAGTACTAACCAACAAGTGATCTTGTGAATATATAGTTTCTCGTCGCTTTGTTTCGGGCATGTACACTTTTGGTTATTGTTATCTTTATTGGTTGTTTAGTTAGACTTTCTGATCGGTGTTGACTTATGAGGGGGGAACTTTTACTTATATTTAAACCTTTGCCTTCTCAAAACCCCAGTTCACCAGGGACATCTCCCCTGCGCCTACCACCCTAAATAGAAAGAGATACCCTATTGAGGTGACAATGATACGGTAGTCTCATGTTGCATCAGTTTGTCTTCTCTACCTTTCCTTTATCCCTCAAAGTACAAACTGTGCGATAACATTTTGGCGCCGTTATCGGGGAACACTGAGTCGATTCTCCTCAAGATGACACTTTTCGGTAAGCCTTTCCTCAAGAGTCCTTATCTTACAAAGATTACCTGGCAACTCCATTAAGGGTGATTCCCTTATCTTTTTGGTAATTTCAAGAAAATTATCTGGCGACTCCACAATCCATAAGGAGGTACAATAACCCTCCTCAATCCTTCACAAAAAAACCTCTCTGAAACTCTCCTGTAGTAAAATCACTTTTCAGAGGAAGTATTCCTTTAAACACAATGTCTAGCTCGGGAACTCAAACCAACATCCCAAACCAAGCCAATAACTAAAGAAAATCATCATCCAATATTTTCAAACCACTAGACATGTCAGCTATACCAGGTTACCCTAGTAAGATGCCACCCAAGTATGAAAAGTGGTTGCCTAAGTTCACTGGAACTGATGCAATAAGTGTTGAAGAGAATATGAGCAAATTTTGGGCGTTCCTCCAACTTCACCCCGTTAGCAATGATGTTGAAGATTTAGTCATGAAATTGTTCTCTACTACCCTCCTTGATGCTTCAAGACGTTGGTACCATAATCTTCCTGATGGCAGTATTAAAACCATGGACAAATTAGAAGAGGCCTTTCTCAAAAGATGGAGTATCAAAGAAGACCCCGACATGCTGCTAACTAGGATTAATACCCTCTGAAAACATGATAATGAGACCATTAGATAATTCCACACTAGGTTTGAGACCCTATTGCAGAAGATCCCTGTGAGCCATCATCCGACCAATAATTTCCTTGTTTACATCTACACCAAATCTTTTACTGGTCAACTAGGTTATCTCCTCAGGGATAAAACCCCCCAAACAATCCAAGAAACTCAAGAGTTAGCTACGAAGATTGAGGACAACCTCCATTCATCCAAAATTCAGCCTTTCTCAAACCCAAGGGTCAAAATGGACACTAAACCCAAGATAGTCCACAACGTAGAGCCTTCCTCGGATATTTGTGCCAGCTTGGCAAAGTTACAAATGACCATGAATGGCATGATGAAAAACCAAGAACTAATGATGAATAGGATTGTCAACCTAGAAAGAGCCCAGAGCCAAGCACCAAGGGTCCCATACAAAGTCCAATTCCAAAAAGGGAACCAAGTTTATAGACCGAAGAATGATCAAGAGGTTCCAAATACTTTAGCTCCTACAAACACTGTGGATGAAAATACTTGGTGTTTGCAGTGTAGTGAAGCACACTGGGAACATGAATGTCCCTACAACAATGGAGGCCATGACCAAGTAAACAATGTGGGACATGTTATAGAAGGCCCCTAGATTTTCCTAAATATCACTCCCGAGGAACATCGAGAGGGCATAAAAGAAACAACTAGGAATGCTAGGATGGAAGTAATAAATAACTTAGACCAGGAATCAAAAGAGAAGTTGAAGAAACAAGAATTTCAGGTGTATAGATGAAAGAAGCTAAGCCAAATTATCTCTACCAATCCCGCAGTAACTCAAACAAAGCCTCCTCCTTTGGATATTCTCCTTCCTAAAACATCCAAAACCAAAAGAGTGGACTTAAACTTTGACTTCAAAGGGGAATTATCCAAGATGCACATGACTATCCCTCTAAGAGAAGTCATTAAGTTACCATCTATTAAAGAAATATTTGACAATTTCTTCAAGGGATTAGATGGACCAATGGACACCCCTATCATGTTACAAGATGATCACTTTAGGGTCCAGTATGATGAACACCCACCTTTCTTCATGACCTTGCTAATGAATAACAAGAGCCTCAACAATTGCATGTTGGATTCAAGGGTTAGTGCTAACATGATGTGTCTCAAGGTCATGCAACAATTGGGCCTAAAAGTCACATGACCTTAAAAAAATGTGTGTAGCTTTGAGTCTAGATCCATACCCACACATGGGGTGATTGAAAATGTGGAAGTTTTCCTTAAAGAATACCCTGATAGAGTGATCCACATTGACATAGTAGTAGTAGATGTCCTAGATGTGTGGGGGATGTTGTTGTCTAGGAAATTTACCTCAATGTTGGGTGGTACCCTTGAGATGGACCTCACTTATGTGAATATACCTTTGAACAATGGAACAATAGGTCGTCTCCCAAATGTACCAATGACTAGAACCCATGTGAAAAAAACTAGTGACCCCATCAAAGATGACAGAGCACATGAGCAAATCATGGAAAGTCTTCCTGAATTTTCTTCCGATGTTATGCCCTTTGCAACAGAGGAAGACTTTGATCAGATACAATGTCCCAAGAGAGAAGAATACCAACAACTCCTAGATAAGTATAAATACAAAGAAGTCAGGGCTGTGAAATTACTAAAGAAGGGAGAAAGCGATATAATGATTCGACCTTCCCAGCAGGAAGTTCTCACAGTAGAATCCCACCCTCCTCCCTCTGCACAATACACCAGGGTTGTTCAGGAAACAACCAAATTCAAAATCAGGGAATACAAGGAGGGGGACATAGTATGGATGTGGGATATCAAGAAAGGAGAGAAAACTAATGTCAAGGGAAGTACTCAATTTTGGCTTGGGCCTTTCAAAATTGGAAGAAAATCAGTTGATGATTATTACTACTTGTCCACATTGGAAGGAATAAGGCGTCCACTACCAGTTAGCAGACACCTCCTCAAGCCCCACTAAGGTGGGGGGACTTGACTTCATAGGTAAGTATAGGTAAGTAGGTAAGCATTTTCATTCATTGTATATACCATTTTCATTTCATGCTAGAGTGTTTTTTTTTCTCATTTGTATATATGCTTGCTTTCTTTTATATATATATGAGTTGGGGGTGATATCACCACGCCAAAGGATTGCTAATAGTTTTATGATTGAGATCAAGTAGGTTACATGCTATGCCAGAGATGTTGAGGTTTTCATGCGCTCTATGGTGAGAACATGTCCTCGAGTTGGATCGAGATGTTATCCCCAGTTTAGGGATAACTAAGGAGATTATGTCTCGAGGCCCATAGGTCCTAGACATGGAGTACCAAGAGCCAGATCGAATTGAGCATGGCCCTGGAGGGCCCATATTTTCTTTTCTTTAGCACCTCCACCTTGTCAGCAGCAACAACATCCATCACCTCAGCCTGGTCCTGTAGCAGAAGTGGATCTTGCTCCACGAGGTAATGAGTCTAAGTATCATTGTATGTGTCACTCTAATCCTCAAAACCTTTGAATATGTGCATTTGATTATTTTTGTTTCTAACGGGTGCTTGGATATTATGCCTATCCACTTGACCACATCTGGGGGGAGTGACAAGATTCCCTAGTAAGCCTGTGCCCATAGGTTTTGAGTTTCCATTGGGGGGATTCATGAGAAGCCATCATCCGCTCCCACCATACTTACCACTTTCCATCTTTCTCCCGCTCATCCACCCCATTACACTGGTCTGGGCATTGGGTTGGCCAAATATTTAAGGGTTGCGCCTTACCTTGTGGGAAGAAGGGGCTAAAGGCCTAGAGGGTAAACGAAGCTGGCAAAAGATAAAAGCCTAAAATAAAACCTCTTGATGCTTCGCCTAGGGATCACCAAGAAAGTAGTAAAAGGCTTCTCAACAAGAAACATAAGGACCCATAAAAAGTAATAAAACAAGACCTAGTCAGAGGATAGGGGGTCTCATCATGAGCCAGCCTATTAGGTCCATGGGCATCTAGCAGTATGACACTACTAGCAGCTAGTTACCATGCCAGACCAGTGGCTCTTGGTGGCATAGCCAAGAAAAAGGGGGTCTCATCACGAGCCAACCTTCTCATTTCCGTGAAAGTTCTTGTGGGTAACATTGTCACCATTGGTCACCACGCCAAGGCAGTGTCCCCTGATTATCTTCTTGAAATAAAAGATCAATAAAGAATAAAGATAAAAGGAATGAATGGGCTTGGAAACACTTGCATCCATGACAAGTGCAACTCACCCTCTATAGAGGCACCCACAGGTAAGCCATGCATTTCCCTGCTAGCATTGCACCCCTTGTCCAAACATCCCTTACCACCTCATCCACTCACATGGATTGGATTTGATTTCTCCCGGAAACACCCCACATCCAGTGAGCATTTTCCCAATAGGATGCCCCTATCACTTCCTCCAAACTTGGCTTGTAGATTTGTATAATGTCTTTGAGTACTTGATTGAGTAAAAGGGGTTTTATGCACATGTTTAATAAAATTGATGATTAGATCTTATTGGCATTGCTATGATCCGTGTGACTTATGAGCGCAGGAGGGCGTATCTATTGATGTGCAGGACCATACCCGATGGACAAGTACCATTATGGACATGTACACATGGGGAGATGATTAGTTCAGACCTCCATGGGGATGAAATCCCATCAAATGGATGCTGAGACCCCAACAGGGGGAAGAGACAGGTCAAAGGGTTTGCACCAGGGAAGAGGAGGACGTTTCACCAGAGGCAGCTTAGCAAACCTTTACCCAGGGGGGTTGTGCCCTTTCCACCAGGATGTTGGCCTTGGAAGGCCCATGACATCATCCAATTCTTGTGGAGGTTTTGGGAGGTAGTTGTGGCATGTGTGTCAGCTTCTGTAGGCCCAAGGAGGCCTAACGTTTTTGTAACAAACCCAGGATGAGGCGAAAATAAAAATAAAAATTGTCCTCCTTATAGAAACAGATCCTTTCCCTCTACTATCCCTAATTTGGGAAGTCCGGGACTCAGCTCGACCCTCCAGTCAAGGTTCTTTGATTCTCTTAGTCACACAAGACTTAGAGACCTTGATAGTCTCACCTCTTAATCAAACATGGGCCCTTCCGGCTTCTGGTGCAGGTCTTATGATACCGGTGACCTTCTCCTTCGCACTTCGGAAAAGTCTCGGAGTTGGTGTTAGCCCCTTTTATCTTGGCTCCTCCTAGGATGCGACCTTGGGCGATGACCTCACCCAAACACACAATTGTGGGCGTGACCAAAAGCGGTTTGAAACCAAACTACTTTTCGACCCGCAATTCTCCTCGAGCCTCCACGTGTCCTTTCTACAAAACTGGGGTTTGGATTGCGGCCTGCCCTCAACTTTTTAAAGTTCGCACACCTCCAATCCCCGCAATAATACAAGACCGTCGATCTCCCGATATTGACTATACTATCTGAACTGACGATTCAGATCTGCCCTTTTCAAATCCATGGACCATATCTGCCCCTCCTAAATCAACGGATGTGATCTCCTTCATGATTTCGGACTTCGAACTTTTCAAATCTAAAACCCTGCTTTCCTCCGTACATCAATCTTCCAGAGTTGACGATCTACAGACACCTGTCCTCCTAAATCACCGACCTTGTTTCTACTTCGGGTGTTTGCCCTTTCAACTAGATCAATGTTCCTGTGGCCCTCTTCTTGATCAACGATCGAGATCTCCTTCGAGTCTCCGAACTTATGAGATCTCAACTCTCAAACTTCACCTTTTTTTTTCCAATGGATTTTACCCGAAGGCTATAATCCACTGACACTTGTCCACTTGATATGACGATCAAGGATTACTTCAGGTCTTTACCTGAAGTCCATAGATTTGTGCCACCTATCCTCTGGATCTGGCGATCGAGGATTGCTTCGAGTCTTTACCCGAATTTCACATATTTACGCCACGTCTCCTCAAGATCCGACGACTATGAATTACTTTGGGACTTTATCTAGATTCCACAGATTCACGCCATGTCCCTTCTTAATTTGACAGCTATGAATTACTTCAGGACTTTATCCGGAGTCCAAAGACTCACGCCACGTCCCTTCTGGATCAGACGGTTCAGATTCACTTCGGACGATCCGACGCTGGAGATTTACTTCAGACGATCTAATGACTGAGATCTACTTCAGATGATCTGATGATTGATATTTTCTTTGGCTCTTCGGCTCTTTGAGCTTTGGGAGTCTCAAATCTCAACTGAAAACTCTCGAATAGATTTCCTGAAGCTGCTGATATGATGACACGTATCGCTTGGCGATCAACGGTTAGGATCCTACTTCAGGTGATCTGACGACTGAGATTTACTTCAACTCTCCGTCTCTCTAGAATTCGAGAGTCTCAGATCTCAACTGAAAACTCACGCACAGATTTCCCTGGAGTCCATGACTTGTCGCCACGTGTCCCTCTGGATCTTGCAGTCCAGATTCACTTCGGGTATTCGGGGTTCGAGAATCTCAAATTTCAACTGAAAACCCTCAAACATATTGCTCTAGAGTTCGTGATCCATTGCCACGTATCCCTCTGGATCTAGCGGTCTAGATTCACCTCCTGGTGATGGACGACCTCAAATTACTTCAGGACTTCGGAACTTTGGTAAGTTCCCTTCTCTTGCGTGTGCCAAGTGCTAAGGTTCGTGCACAATTCTTAGATAAGACGATTGCCGATCTTTGGCATTGTGATCCAACGACCACTGTCACTCCTCCTCCTGAGCTTCTGACTTACTCCGACTTAGAATATTTTCTAAGTGCTTGAAGGATTCAACCTTTTCTCCTTCTATGGGCCCGTCTCCTAGATTTTGTCTACACTCCTAAAAATGCTATCTCTTCCGAGCTTGATCTCCTTGAAGATTTCGCCATCCCCCACGCTCCTTGCATTTCAGGGATCGCGTAAAAATTAGATCAAAGGTCAACGACGATTGACTGTTCACAGAAATTGCAGGGCCCCAACATGTGTACTCTTTACCAGAGAGTTCGACCTCCGCAATCTGGAAAGTGATCGCTTGATTCTAGTCTAACCGGGATCGTTGATCTTCCAGCCCGTTGAGATCAACGACAAGGGTTAATTGCGGGCCGCGAACTAGCGCGTCTGCTATTTTCACCTTCGTGCTCCGTAATGATTCCCCACCCTCGATCTTCGTTCATAGATCGATAGTTCATAGCCATTGCGGGGTTCAACTTGACTATTGTGCAATTTGACATCTCGGAGCCTCAAGCTCCAAGGTTCCTAGACCCAGGTCACGTGGACCTTCATATAACTCCTCGGCTATAATCGCCTCTCTTAGTTGGGTTTTTGGTTAAGGGAATAGGCGCAAGTTCAGAGTCTCCTAGACTACTGGTATGAAGGAAACACCTTCCCAAATCGCAGAGCGTTAAGCTCTGAATCAAGGAAAAGTAACTTGTGAGGTTACCAAAACGGTAGCTATGCCTAGAGGCTTGCTCCGACTCCGGAACGATGATGTAAATTCTTGGGGAAAGCACCTTCGAGTGATTAACCTGGGACGTATGGAAATTCAAGCAGAAATATAGGTTCTCAAGGGAACGAACGCATACTCATAACTTAATCATTTAATACAGAGAAAGAACCCTTTATAGACATGTAAACACTCGCATGCATCCATTATTTACAATTCAAAGCATAAGGCAAGAAAACACTTATCAGAACCATAGAGTGTGATGCGACTGTTGAAAGGGGTGCTCATTTCCACCCAACCATAGGCTCAGTGACTCCCAATGGATTTATCACGAGCCACCCCCTAGCTTAGGCCACGATGCTTTCAAATTCAATCTCTTACTTCCACCTCAACGAAAGTTAGGGATGAAGGTTATTCTCTTTCTCCCAATACATAAATAGATAAGGATGAAGGTTACTCTCCTTCTCCTGGCTCAGTCTCTATTTTCTGTTAGTAGAACTCATTGTTCCTCTTTTAGTCCTTCCTCGGACTAGAGAGTTTCCGCTCTCGTCTCTGCATTTTTCTGCAGGTCTTCCTCTACCCACCACACTTCCTTTCTTGCCTTCCTCAACAAGATTGTGTGTGGCTCGAATTCCCAGTCAGTGGTTAGGTATGGAAGACTTACGATGGGCGGTCTTCCCCATCCCCTCATTATCTCTCGAGGAGGTATTCCCACCTACCAGCCCAAATGTAATTCATTCCTGGGTCAGAGGGTTTTTCTGATCTGAGCAATTAATTCCAGCATGGTACTGGTTCGGTGGAGGTTAACGCAACCATTTTGGGTCCCCTCCACCACCTTTCATAACATTCGTGGTTTTCTTTTAGCACATCCCCTCTTTCAACGGTCATGCAACACGTAACCATTTTCTATTAAAATAACATAATTTACATTCATCGACCTTTTGTACAAAGGTCCATCAAATCAAACATTCACACTTTTAGGTTTGCCATAGTTCCTTGGCCAATATAGTTATATTTACAAACTGGGGGAAACAAGCTGTTACAGTTTTGTTCCAGGAGGCCAATGTTGCCCTAAAAAGGGCTAACGTCACCCTAAAAGGGCATGACGTCCTCATTTATGCTTGATTTAGGGTTTTATCATGACATTTAATGTAAAACAATATTATCATCTATTTTTGGCCATGTCGGCCTTTTGTGACCTAAAATTTAATAAAGGTCATTGGTATGGTATAAGTAAGAGAGCTAAAACTCTCTTTTATTCATCATCTTTCACTCACACTTGTGTGAGGTCTGAAATTTGCGCCCTCTTTTAAGGTTTTGGCTGAAATTACTAGTGCGCACTTGTTGAAGGAGGCTTATTTTGGCTATTTTTGGCATTTTCTTGGTGGAAGGTTTACAACTAGGTTTTGGCATTGATGATACTTGGTGAATATGAGTGAATTTTTGCAATTCTTCCTGTACTTGAATGGTTATGGTATTTTTACTTGCATTTTGTTAATGAAATTGTTGGAATAAACCCTAGGAAATAAGCACATGTTGGTGTCCTTATTTTAAGTCCCTACTAGGTTATACCAAGGAGCCATTTTATTTGCTAAAGATATTGCTAGGGCCTTGCCATTGCAACACCCTACCATTTACTCTTCATGCTAGCCGATTTTACTTTGTCATTGAGCAAAAGAAGGAGGAAAACACACTAAGGCCTAGGGTTACTACACCTTAGTGAGTCGTTTTCCCCTAGGGTTGATGGTTGAAGCCTTGTCTTAACAACACTTCATCCATCATATTCCTCTTGTCTTTGGCCCTGCTATTATCATTTTGTCCCTTCAACTCTTGCAGCAGGTTTGACTCCATTTTCCCTATGAATGCACTGATCTAAGACCTTTATGCTTAAGTGCTTTGATCACAAACTTCAAACATGCAATACCTTTGAACAACTACTAAAACCTTCTAACCCTAGCTTAAACTAACCTACTAACCCTATTGTTGTTATCATTCACTTGTGTTATAGTCATATCCATGCAGTGTTTAATACTTCTTTAAAACAATTGAACGATTGTCTAATACATAATAGTCTTTGCTTCTAATGAATGTTGATATTGTGACATTGATGATAAATCGTTATTGCTCATTGTGAAGCTTCTTTAGCATTTATTGTGAAGTGGCGTCTTGTGATTATTGCTATATTACATCATTGATTGCTTCATCAATAATATTGGTCAATTGCTTTATTTGAGAAAGTCCAATTATATGAAGTACTAACCAACAAGTGATCTTGCAAATATATAGTTTCTTGTTGCTTTGTTCCGCGCAGGTACACTTTTGGTTATTGTTATCTTTATTGGTTGTTTAGCCGGATTTTATGATCGGTGGTGACTTATGAGGGGGGGACTTTTACTTAGCTTTAAACCTTTGTCTTCTCAAAACCCCAAGTCACCGAGGACATCTCCCCTGGGCCTACCACCCTAAATAGAAAAAGATACCTTATTGAGGTGACAGTGATAGGGTAGTCTCATGTTGCGTCGGTTTGTATTCTCTACCTTTTCTTTATTCTTCAAAATACAAACTGTACAATAACAAGCTTAATTGGAAACTCTAAAAAATAAGACAACAATTAATGCAAATGTCAAGATTCTTGCTTAACTTTTAACTGATATGATATAAATTAATTATAACAACAATTAATGCAATTAACTTTTAACTGATATGATATAAATTAATTATAACAACAATTAATGCAAATGTCAAGATTCTTGCTTAACTTTTGACTTATCTGATATAAATTAATTATAATGCAAATATCGAGATTCTTTCATTACGGTATATTTATAATTAAGGGTTACATTTTCAATTTTAAAATTGTGTCAATTATATTTATAATTATAAAAAGAATAACAATGAACTTCCTACAAATTAGATATAACAATGTTCAAGGCTAATTAACTATCCATCAATCATGACGTGAATAGTGGGTCATGAAAATTTAAGAATAAAAAACAAAACCATAAATACTATAAAAAAAATATCGTTGTTTTTATTATTACGTAACTAAGAGAAATGAAAAATAAACGATTATTCATGAAAAATCTAAACTTTACTCCTATCCCAAAGGCAAAATCTATTGCATAACACAGCAACAAACTTTGATTTCGAGTGAATGTAAAGTTTGTTTAACGTATAAACTTTGTTGTATATTAAAATTTATACAGTGATTATTTATTATTATTTATTATCATTGCTACTTGGAAAATTTGTAGCCAATAAGCACCCTTCAATTGAATGTATAATTTTAAAGTCATCTAAGTATGTACGGTAGCTACCTTTATTATGTAAAGATAAAATAATAGAAGATAGTTTTGATGGACTAATTCATAAGACTTTGTACCTACAAAGATACACTTTTATCTTTAGAATAAAGTCATCTTTAATCACTAATTTATTAATTTTTTATTTCTTAATTATCATATTTTTTAATTAAGTATATTTATTTATTATTTATCATATATATATTTTAACTACGACAAGGACTAGCTGCATAACATCTTACCTTTGTTTGATTTCTTTTAAGGTTCCATCAAAATTATGCTTCTACTCAACGTAGTCATCTGAATATGTCATAGTGATAACATTCAACTCATGTTACTATAAGTGCTCCCTTGGTTTCAATATCATCTAGTACTTGGATTATCTTGCAACTTTTGGCATGCATGTCTTTCCATCTTGAGCAATTCACAATGTAACAATGTAATAGTATTGAGTTTCGGGTTCATAGTTCTGGTGGTTGGGTAACATGTTTGTTATCCTCCCCGCCCAGGTTCAATTCCAACAAAGTGGACATGTTGGCCCCTTGTGATAAGGATAAAAGAGTACACGCTCCCTAGTATAGAGGTTCCACCCTAATGGGCTTCAAGACGTCTTGACCTTTGCTAAATCATAAGTTTCCTGCTAGGTACTGGCTTGTGAGTTGTTGGCACTAGCCTAGGGGTTAAAGTGGCAACCAACTGCATTTGTATCTAAGCCTCACCTAGGTAATCCCAGTGAGTTATTGATTCCTCTAGATCTAGAAAACAATGTAACGGTATTGGGTCTTCACAAATAACATGGAATGCCCCATTGACTAAAATTTCAACCATAAGATGTGTGCCTACATATTTCACATGCCAAACATTTATATGTTTTTCTTCTGTTATGTAAATTGACAACAAAACTAGTGAGACCCTATGCTTGTGTTTTGAACATGTTTTGATCTTAATTGGATTCTAGTTGTTGATCCTCTCTTCGAAAAGATTCGATAGTCCTCCCTAGTTTCACATTTTGTTGGGAAATCACTCTTTATGTTGGGGGTTGAAGCGACATTCATTTCAAAAATGTTTGTTTGTATTGTAGGTTGGACWTGAGTTGACTCTATTCAATTTCATTGGATTTTGATCAATCCTGCTATGTTGGATATGGTTATTCCATGGTGTCCCATTATCCTTCTTTTTAGCTCATGTTTTTTGGTCCCATTTTTATTTATTTATTTAGCTTTCTTTTATGGTGCTTKCTTTGAATATTATTGTTCAACTCATCTTCCATCTCTCTAGTTGCATAAAGGGTTTTCTTGTATAATCTTKCCCTGGTGGCCTCAAGGTTTTCCCAGATGATACTAGGATATGAACCCCATATAAACTAGGTGATGTMTRGGAGCTTAGGTAACATGTATTCTAGATAACCAAACAACTCCTTTARGAAAAGGTCATATCGGTCTACACTCTCCTCTTTATGTCGATGAATAACTCTTAGGTGGGTGACATTGAAGGTCTAACATTGTGGTAGATAAATGTTTTGGTGATTTTATGCAATGCCTTGTCCCGATCCCTAAGAGACACATGCCGATCAAACTTTTGATACCATCGTAATGTGATACTTTATAGGGTGCCTTTGACTGCAACTTATATCATTGAATTGTTGTTTCCCTTGTCACCTACCATAAGGAATTCAAATTGAACAAACAATCATCTTAAATAGAAGTACCATTGGATATCAACAATTTTTAAATATTTATCTAATGCCATATTAGATGTTTTCTTCACTTTTTCTTTTCAGAGTAGCTATCCTAATACCTACTTCCCCTTATTATGTCTCCTTAAATGTCATCTATGAGAATCATATGATGATTCATTAGAGGAATTTGTCTTGGTGTCTTTGTAGTGCTTGTGTGCATATTCTACCCTCAAGACCAATCAATGCTCATCTTCCATTTCTATTAACATATCATGGGATGTGCCCACTAGTTCTCATGTGGAGGTATCATCAAATTATAAGAAAACAAAGAAACCCAAAGTATTATATGAATATCATGGGATGTACCTATTGATATTATGGTAGTTGTAGGATGTATTAACCTCTATGTGTAACCTTTGATGAGACTAGAAAATTCTGGGGAGTAAGAGAAACCTTAAACAAATGTGTGAGAACCCTTGAAGACATGTCAGCTCAATAGAATATATAATATTAAGGTATTATACTCTAGGAAGACAAGTCGGCCCCACAGGAAAAAGATAAACAAAAAATATAATTACCAGAAAGTCAGGTCGGCCCAGCCAGAAAAGTCACTGGACATATTAGTATAAATAGAGGACGTCATAGCTCATTTGTTCACTCTCTCTTACCCCAAAAAACAAGAAACGATGCACAAGTTTGGAGGAGTGTCGTTGCATCTACTGCAACTGGGATTTTTGGTCTTTGGTTATGGTTTGGACTTTATGCCTTGGTTATGGTTTGGATTCTTTTTTTGGTACACTAGCTTTAGAGAGAAGTAAGCTACTTTGGTTGGCTATTGGTTCTAGGGTTTTCTTCTAAAATTATTCTTTCTATCAAGTTTAAGGTGCTCGGGGGAGGCCTTTGTGCCTATGTTTGGGTGACAATATTGTTATATTGTCTATGGAAAAATGAACACATCTCTTTATTTCTAATAGGTTATGGGCCCACACTATCTTTAGATAGTCTAACCACTGGAAGATAGATTGGGAAGTTATTTGTTAGGCTCGTTATGGCACCAGTTACAACTGCAACAAGGTTTTTTGATTATGCAGCTGCAACAAACCCTAACCCTTGTGTTCAAGCACTTATGATGAAGCATTTGACCAAATTCCTTGAGATCCTAGTGCGCCCTAGCCTAGTGCACATCTTGGTACTCTCATCTAGCAAAACATTAGGTTTGAATCTTTGGTCAAAGTCAAAGTTTGACTGTCAAAATCAAATGTTGACGGGTCAAATTCAAAGTCAAAGGTTGACTTCTGGTCAAATTGATTTGGTAGTCAAAGTTGAGATTTTAGAGTTCCTAGCTTGTTATAATCATTGAATCTTATGATTGATTTTCTAATCTCTTCTTGTCAAGATGGTATCTAGTTTCAGATTGGAAGACAAGCTGGATGATGCTACAAGATTTCAAAGGTATGCACTTGTATATGTTATCCAAGTAATATCATCTAGAAAAACATGAAAGTGTTTGCAAGGAAAGTACTAGAGACCTTGTCCAAGCTGTAATCTTGGATTCAGTGCATTCAAGAGAGCAAGAGCACCCTCCATAATAGTTGAGGCTTCAGGTTCCAGGTTTGATTAAACTATTAAGCTTCAAATTTATGTATATCAAGGGTGATAGTTGCTACATTACAAATTGTGAAAGCAGTGTTTGAAAGATTATATTATTGCTAGGTGTAATGAATACTCGACTACATATGAATACTATTGATATAGATGCTTATTGTACTTGTTCACAAGTTGAACTAACATCTCCTCTAGATAGATATTTCTTGTTTTCTCTTGTTGTTCTTGTTCCAGGAAACTACCCTTGTGAAATATGTTTGATGAACAATCCTTGTGGAAGTTGTTATAGAAGAATTTTATAAGTATGACACAATTGCCAGATGGACAACAATCAGAACAGATAGACACAAACTTAAAGAGGCTCGGAGGAGTCAGACTCGAAGGAAGTCAGAAATCAAAAGGAAACCAAAACATTCTTGTGATAGTTTGTAGAAAGAAAAGAGAGATGCAACATACAAAAGCATGGACTCTCTCAAATGGAGGGAGATAATCACATAATTCCAAAAGAAGAGCATCCATATTTCTCATTCAGGCATGAAGCCGGTATTAGGAGGGAGCTAATCCCCAATGATATGATCCATTGAAGAAGAATCCGTAAATACTATATAGTATCCATCCATGTTCTTCATTGGAAGTAGCATCCATGATAAGAAACACGTGTTCAATTTGACTCTAGAAGAAGTCTTCTTTGAAAAGAAGCCTTGAACATCCTTGGTTGTCCATCTACATTTATGTTCCTATCGAAGAAGTTTGGAGCCTTCATGAAATAAGGACATGTAATATATATAAGATTATGTGGACTCCAACATTGAAGATAAACATGAGGAAGAACATGAAGATTCCAAGAAATAAAGAAAAGTCAGAACAACCAGTTTGAACCCATTAGAAGCAGTCAAGCATAAGGAATGGAAGGAAGTTGTGATGAAGAATAGTGTATGTGAGAAATTGTGAAAACAACTTAAGAATTGATAGATACAAGGCAAGAATCAAGGCTAGAGGGTTCTCCCCGTAGGAGGGAGAAGACTATGATGACAACTTGTTCTAGTAACCAGATACACCTCTATCTGAGCCATTATATCTCTTACAATATCCATGGGTTGGAGTTTACATCAGATGAATGTAAAGAATATTCTTCTCAACATAGTAATTTAAGAAGAAGCATATGTAGAGCAACCTCAAGGTTTTTAGATATACCAGAAAGAGACCCTTGTATGCAGATGGAAGAATACCTTGTATGGATTCAAGCAGACTTGGTGCAGATCCTCTCATGTACAACAAAAGCACGGTGAAAACTTCCTATGACAAAGGAAGTATATTGAAATGGTTCTTGAGAAGTTTGAGATGATGGATTGCAAATCCATGGAAAACTCCCATGATGACATATATGAAGAAGTTGAGAGACTCTAATCCGGTAGACTTGTCTCTGTATCAACAATTGATTGGCTCGTTAATGTATTTGGAGAATACTCAACTAGATATTTGTTTTGTGGGACGTTTAATTTATGATATACAACTGCATGGATTTATCAATTCAGATTGGGTAGGGAGTGCATATGACATCAGAAGTGATACTTGGATATGTTTCATTTTGAGTTTTGCAACTTGTGATGATTTTATGGAAGCAGTGTGGCTCCGTAAATTAGTTTCAGGACTATTTGATCAGGTGTTGAATTTGACCTTGATATATTGTAATGATCAAAGCTATGTGAAGCTTTCAGAGAACCCGGTGTTCCATGTCAGGTCGAAGCACATTGAGATCAAACATTATATTCTCCATGATAAATTCCATAGGGGAGAAGTGGTTCTCCAATATATCTCCACAGGTGAGCATATAATAGATATTTTGGTTAAGCCTATGTTCAAGATGAGAAGTTTGTGTACTTAAGGGACAAGTTGGGGCTCATGGAGATTACTTCCTTATTGAAAAAGGAAGTGATTACTCCTAGGTTGGGAGGGAGTACTAATATGTTATTTATTTATGGACAATCATTTTCCAGTTCGGAAAATGGTCCAGGTTCGGAAGTTCCTTTCTAGTCTAGAAAGTGGTTCAATATTTCTGATGGACAATCATTTTATAGTTTAGAAAATGGTCCAGGTCGGACAGTCATTTTCATAATGAAAATGGTCCGATAGATTGTTAATGTACCATAGACAACAATTCCCTTTGTGTCCAGTGTGGAGGAATGGTCTAGGACAATCATTCTTCTTGGCAATCACTCTGAGTAGTGGTCAAGTATAATGGTTTGCCTTGTCGAGCAGTCGTTCTTTCAAAGTTCACAGTTGTGAGCAGTTTCAAAAAATGGTTTGTTTTGGAGGTTGGTATAGGACAATCATTTCCATAGGAAATGGTTCGGATAGTCATTCCCTAGGGCAGACTCATTCTCTCTAGGATGCATTTCGTTTATTGTCGGAGGAATGACCCGGGTAGGTGAATGGTCCAGGTTCAACAATCAGGGATAAGCATTCCCTAGGGCATACTCATTCTCTCCAGGTTTCACTATGATTAGTGCCAGAGGAATGGCCCAGTTAGGTGAATGGTTCAGGCTCATAAATCATGGACAATTATTTTTCTATGTTTGGGAAGAATATTCCAGATAACCCATAGCTTATGTTTTACTTTTTGAGGGTAGATGCTCTTCCATATCTCACATATGTGAGTGGAAGAATGGCCTAGATGACTCAATATGTATCATGATATTGTTGATATCAGATGAAATGATTGTTGTGGAGACTGTTTGTCACTGGACAATAGTTGTATGCTACTGTGGTCGATGTGATCCACTGGTAGTGAGTGTGTGTCATTGGTTAGTAGTCATTTGATACTAGGAGTGGTTGTGTACCACTAGGTAGTAGTTGTGTACTACTATGGATATACACAATTTTGTTCTATTGGATGACATTGTTCTGATTGCCATGGAGACTATCACTAGTGTTGGAGATGATTTCCAATTAGATGGACAGTCAGTGTGTTGATGAGCATACATTCTCTAGGAGGAGAATGGTCCAAGCAGTACAAGTTGTTGGTGGACAGACATCCTTCCTGTGGAGGATGGTCCAGGTTGGAAGATTACTGGTGGAAAGACATTCTCTCTGTGGAGAATGGTCCAGGTTGATAGATTGTTGATTTACCATGGAAAACTATTCTTCTAGGACATATGTTCGGATTAGAAGAATGGTCTGTCTCCCCGAGTTCATAGTAGTGACCCAAGTGGAGAGATTGGTACAAGACACACATTTTCCCTAAGTTCACAGTAGTGGCTGGAGGGAAAATGGTCCAAGACATTCATTCTTCTAGGATGTATGTCCGAATTAGAAGAATAATCCTTATATCCCATGGTGTGGCTTCCAACATCTGTTGGAACAATTATTCTTCTAGGACATATGTCCAGATTAGAAGAATGGTCCTTTCATCACTCTGATTGAGTGAGTGACTTATTCAACATCATGCTCGATTACTCAGATGGAGTATGGCTTCGAGAGCTGATGCAATGATGATATCATAT
>JZKD02S1888269.1:0-18901 GCA_000966675.3 Picea glauca | reverse complement strand
TCGAATTCCGTTGAAGTTAAGTTATATTTGTTTTAAAATATAGGTAGATTGTCTACTGACAAGCTATTTTGGAGCGAATTTTGCGCCATATTTTGGCATATCGTTAGGATTGTAACGACTCATGGAATCAGCTATTCGTAGTCTTAGGCTATGACGCGCTGAGTTTAACATTTTTTAACTTTCAAGATTGATGTCATATTCACACCCAAAAAAAATGACATGTCATTGTTGACTTGATGTTGTGTCTCTTTCAAATTACATTGGGGATTTGATAAGTTTTTCAACCATTCTTATTTGTATAAGTCAAAGCTTATGATGATAAATTGTACTTAACAAGAAGTTAATTTTAGAATTGGTTATTTTTATAATTTAAAATAAAATAAAATTATATATAAATATTTTTTTAATTATTTAATATATTTGTAAATAATGTAGTTATTATTACTTATATAAGTTTGGCACCAGGTCAAAGAATTTTTGAGTTTTGCCTCCATGTGGTATGGAGATACTATTTAGGTTTTTTTTGTCATGATTTTTTAGGTAGGAATTGAGTAGCTTGCTAGTTTTATGGTTTACAATTATCTGAGGTATATGGACAACAAGGAACTTTACTCTTTTTGAAGGGAAACTTCATCCAACCTTTCAAGTTTCGGCACAAGTAATGAGTCTCCTTCTTTTTTCAAAGAGGTTCCTAAGCAAAAGATCCCTAGGATGGTTGACAAGGTACAGGTGGATATGACCTTTCCTTAGGAGCACTTTGATGGGGCATGTCAAGGACATAATAGAACAATGTGACTCGAGTTTACATATTTCCTATCAAATTCCCATTACTTTCATTTTAAAGCAAACATGGGGCGAGGAACCAATAATCTGGGGGAGTTTATGACACTCTTCTATTTGTTTAAATTTTTCTTAGACAGGGAAATTTTTGCAATTCAGATATTTGGTGACTCTCTTATGGTTATCACATGGATGCTTGAACAAGTTCAAAATATTGGACTATTGGTTGTAGAAAAACAAGTGAAGGACATAGCAATAACTTTCAAGGATATCATATTTTCACATATTTTTTGTGAGAAAAAACAAGTGATAAATAAACTCTCAAAGGAAGGTCTGGTTTTGATGGATAATACCTATGTCCTTGCAGAATTTCGTGAAGGGCATTGAACTATGGTTTTAATGGAGAATAGCTATGTCCTTGCATAATTTCGTGAAAGGCATTGAATTGTTAGCAGACATGATAGGTTGGAAGCCTTTTAATGAGACTTTTTTTATTTTGGATATGTAGTCTGAATTTATCTTTCAAAGAATTTGATAATTACTATATTTTTTTATTGTAATATGTTAGTGTCATATCAATTCTAAGTGTACATAAATCTATATTAAGTATACATAAATTTGTATTAATATGTAGATGTACAACAATGTTTTTCTATGTTTATTTTTTAACGATAAAAAATATACAAATGAATTAAAGAAATCATGCATACAAATGAAGTAAAGAAATCCCTCCTTGTAAAATATTTTATCTTTTCTTGATGCAATTTTTTTCCCTGATGCGATTTTTCTTTTTCTTTTAACATTACATGTATACAAATGAAATAATGAAATCTCTCCTTCCTTAAATTTTTTATATTTATTTTTTTAACATTACACGTATACAAATGAAGTAATGAGATCTCTCCTTAGTTAAATTGTAAAATACTTTATTGTTTTTTAATCTAATCGCATAAATTTTAGAATTTTGGAAACTTTTTATTAATCTATAATTTTTTAAAGTAAATTTAATAATTTTAACATTATTAGATAGTAGAAAACAAAAATTTTCAATAACAAAAAATGTAATTTAAATTTAAAAAAAAATTATTTCAATTTAAAAAATTTAAGTATGAAAAATATGAAAATTTCAATTACAAACTTCCCATTATTTTTAATATCCATTTTTTTTTTAATTCTTTTAAAATACATATAACACCTTTTCTCAAAACCAACTTTTATTTATTTTTAAACACATATAACACCTTTCTCAAAATAACTTTATAATTTAATAAAAAATACATATAACACCTTTCTCAAAACAACTCTTTATCTTATTGCAATTAAAAAATATTATACCTATAATTCCTTGCTTATTAAATATTTTTGCTCTTCCCATGGCTAGGGAGGTTTGAACTTATTGCTTATGTCTTTTCCAAGGGCTAATTAGGAGACAAGTGTATGTGCAAATAAGATTAAAGTATATATATATATATATAAAGGTTGGCGGGGCTTATATTTATGTCATATATAGCTTGATTTATGTTCATGACACGTCACCTTATGTCTCATTCATGATGTCGCGATGTCATTAAAAACATCCTTGTGACACTTGTTAACCATATTCTTCCAATACTTCTTGTTGGCTTCTAGATGCTTGTTAACTATATTCTTTCAACACTTGTTGGCTTCTAGATGCATGGTTGCCCTTTAAGACCTTTTTTATATCTTCAACTAGTCAAACTCAAGGCTTAGATGTAATTCTATTTTAGTTATTAGATGTTCACATTTTTTTTGTGATTGGGAAAATTTTGAATTATTATAATAATGGTGTATAAGTCTACTTGTTCAGCAATATTTGTCATTAAAAGAAGGAAAGTATTTCACCTTTAGCATGGGAATGGTGATGATAAATATTATTAATTGCAATTTTAAATTCTTTAATGGTATGTTATATGTTGGTTATGTAATTATTTTGTGAGTGTTGCGTGCTATAGCATTTGTCATATAATATTTGTTGAGAATTATTTGTATATTTTCTTTTGAAGTTTATATGGTGTTGCGTATTCAATGATATTTATTTTCTTTTACTAAAAATAGTTAGAATATTATATATAAATATAATTTTTCATAACTAATGTCACAACAATTTCATCATGAGTAATTCAGTGTATTAAATGTAAGTTTCTAAACTATTATAAACATTAAGCTTTATTTATTATTTATTGTAAATTTTTTTAATATATATATATATATATATAATTTTTTTTTAGCACTACTTATTTAAAACCAAGGTTTTATTTTAATTTTTTTGAGATAGAATTTATGATTATTGACTTGGCTAAATGAGGATCAATTTTTAATATGCTTCCTCTTACAATTTTTAAAGATTTGTATTTTGAGAGATGATTAGTTATAAAGATGAAGAAGAAATATAATTTCCTTGTTTTTTCTTTATGTTTTTTATATCTTTCCATTCAATTGATGGGTTTGTAGTTGATGGAGGGTTTTGAATTAGTACAACTCGACATAAAAGAGGAGGACACCGAGTCTATCTCCACATCACAACCCTTAAAGGAAGGGTTGGGGGGTTGGGTTGGTGCATTGGGTCTCAATCACTCTACGTGCATTTTTTTTTAGTTGCCTCTGGAGTTTTCTTCTCTATTCAATACCATACTTTGGATTTATTACATTAACTTTTTTCTTTAGAAGACTAGGATTGTTGGACATCAATCTTTCAAATTTCTTATATATTGGTAAATCCTATAGTGAAAATCCATGTTCTCATAATTGAAAATCTAGAACCATCCACAATCTTCACAATGTATCATGGTATGGTTTGGTTGGCCTTTAGTCGGGTTGATCTCTATACAGATTTGGGTCAAGGTGATGATACTTTTAAGTTTTCAACATGGCTTGAACCATTTTTAAGAAATTCACTAAGAGGTTTGTCAATCTCTTGTAGAATGGTAGTGCTCCACAAGTAGATAAGGAGAAATGGCGGTCCCACCCAAACCAAGGTTTTAGAGATAGACATTCTAGCCCAATTGAACTTAGCGATCGTGGTTTGATGAAAGACCAATGTTTACCGAGAACCATGGTTTCATTTCCATAATCATTGTTCATTCTTTTGCACTATTAAAAATGGCAATGAACAAAACTTTAGAGCAAACTTTAACTTTAAATATTTGTACCACTTTGTAGTTAGCCATGTAAGAAGAACCACAAAATTTGGTTGCACTCCATTAAATTTTCATATTAGAGCTTTGTTCAAGTGATGTTGGATTCTCTAGGCAATCCCTAGTGATTCTACCATCACCTTTGGGATAACTTCATAACTCTCCCCTATAAAAGTTCTTGATTGAGGAGTCTTTGAATCCAAAGGAGATGGTGATTTATTGACCCAAATGGATCGATATAGGTCCTATATTGTTTTTTTGAGGCTTTGGAATGGGAAAAAATTAACTCAAGATCCATTGGGGCACATTTGGCTAGATCTTGAAAATCACACTAACGGACCATAATTAAAAATCCTTTATTTCACAAAATTAAAAGTTGGTTTTATGTGTCTTGAACCTCAAGGATGGTATCATGGAGGTCCCTCGTTTATTTAATAGGTTGAGTACTTTCCAATGGTGGGTTTTTTTGCCTTGAGCAGAATTTGTATGCAAAAGTTATTCACCAAGTAAGGTAATCATCAATTATTCCCCATTGGTTACTCCACATATGTACCTATGGAAGCCAATCCAACTCCTCGTGATTCACCCATGTGGAGTTAATAATGACTGAGAATTTACTAGATATTCCTAGAAGCACCAAGAGAATCTAATGTTGGCACAAGGGTAGACCCGAGGTTCATCTCTAATGGTGCACCAACAAGCCTTAACTACTGGCCCTTTCGGCAACACCTGCGAAGCAGATGCAGTCTCACCCGAAGTAGCTATAGGGGGTTGCAGGACACAGGTCTCTACAACCAGAGGGAATACAAAGTGGATCCAATACAAGAGCAACACAACATCTAGATATCAGTTACTAGTTTAGACCTACTTCGCACAGTCATCTGCCAGATCTAACACAATAATGCAATAACAGTATATCAAAGAGAAAAATAACACAACATCAATCATACACAACAACCAGATGTACGTGGTTCACCCTCTCTCTAGGGCTACGCCCACAAAATTGTTCTTTATAATATATTAGATGAAAGCATACAGTTATATTTGAGCTCTTAGCTAGCAGATATTCTCTCTTTCTCCCTTCTCTCTTTCTCCCTTCCCTGTGCACCCAGCTGCAGGGTTGATCTTCGCACCCAGCTGAAGATCTTACAACACAAACTTCTCTCACTGCTCAATGCTTCTTTCTCTCACAACAATAATCACTCATAACAACAACAATGAACCCATTCTAGGTCCTCTTGACCTTTATTTATATATTACAATGACTCGTCGATAGCCTTAAGTCGAAACCTAAGTGTCCAAAACCCTAGCTACCAAAACCCTAGGTCAACTTGACCCGTGTTTTCAGGGCTTCGCCAGCCTATCTTTCCTTCTTTATCACGCGGTGCTCCAAAGCATCCAACAGTGGATTTTTCCGCTTGCGGAGTTGTCCACGATCTGTCTTCCTGGCTTATCTGTCATCCTCAATCTCCTCATCCAACAACTTGCTTTCTCTTACTTCTCTCCATCTTTTCTACTCTTCTTCTCACTTCGACCCAATATCAGTCACTATGTCTTCCACGTAGTTCACATTCCATCTTTTCTGCCTTAATCTTGGCTCTCTTCCATAACCAAGGGCCAACAGGCCCCCAACACTCACCCGTGACTCGTCCTGAGGCACTTCAGATCTTATCCTTTTGTTTTGCTTCGACTTCAGGCTGTGCGGAGAAGCCTGTACTTTCTACTCTCTCCTCCCCCACTATGTGCATACTATCTTTTCTATGTCTAGTACCCAGTTTCAACTGCACCTGGTACCTGGAACCTTCCTCTTTTTTCACTTACTAATGGTTGCGATGCAGTTGGTTGTCATAGTACAGTTTCAACCGGCTCCCATTCACCAAACCTTCCTTCCATTCTCTGTTCAAAGTCTTCAACTTCGTAGTGCTTCCTTCCGTAACATAGACAACCTCATATGGACCCAACCAATGTGTTATGAACTTCCTTGGATGCTTCATGAATTTGTTGTCACATACCAATACCAAATCTCCTTGCTTGAAGGCTTTCTTCTTGATATGCCTGTCAAGGTAGGCCTTTTCTCTTTCCTTTTGCACCTGCTGATGGAATCCTGCAATAAATCTATCTTCTTCTAGTTCGACCAACTACGCGAGCCTCTCTTGAACAACACCAGTGTCATCCATATCTGTAAAGGATGCGATTCTTAAGATAGGGACCAAATATTCCATGGGGACAACTGCTTCTAGACCATAAACCAACTTAAAGGGGGTTTGCATTATTAGTTTCTTGCAAGTGGTTTTATAGGCCCATAGTACTGCTGGTACTCTTAAATCCTAGTCATCCTTATTCACGCTACAAATCTTCGTCAGCGTTGTCTCCAATATTTTATTGAATGCTTCAACTGTCCCATTCGCTTGTGGATGGTAGGGTGTGCTCTTTTGATGATGGACTGCAAATTCCTCAGTCAAGGCTTCAATGGTCTTATTAATAAAATGTGTGCCTTGATCGCTTATAAGGATCTTCGAGCATCCAAACCTGGTTATGATGTCATCAAATATGAAGCGCACAGCTATAGTTGCACTACAATCTTTAACTGGTCTTGCTTCGACCCATCTAGTCAAGTACTATGTCGCAGTGATTATGTACCTTGCTCCTGTGCGCTTTCCTGGTGGGTTTATAGGTCTCACAAATTCAATGGCCCGTTTCTCAAATGCTTGTAAGGTTAGTTGGGCTGCTAGTGGCATTTCATCTCTTCTGGACGGTTTCCCAACTCTTTAGCATACACCGCAGGCTCTATAGTATTCCTTAGCATCTCTGTGTAAAGTAGGCCACCAGAGGCCATCTCTAAGAACCTTTTGTGATGTTGTTTTTCCTACGTAGTGTCCTCCTGCAATGCCTTCATGAGATTTTGCTAAAATCAGTGGTCTTTCTACTTCCATAACACATCTTCTCAAGATCTCATCAGGTCCCATCTTATATAGTTGTCCTGCTATAAGTGAAAAGTTTGCAACGCGCACTACGAGCTGTTTCTTCTGGGTGATTGTATATTCACTAGGTGTCATTCATGTTGAAAAGAACTGGACTATCTTGACGAAGTGATCATCAACATTTCTAATGGCCAACAATTGTGCGTCTAGTAGTGTATCCTCTAAACTAGTAGGTTCATCTCCATGTTCCAACCTCGACAAGTGGTCAGGTCCTTTGTTCATTCTCCCTAGCTTAACCACAATTTCAAAATCATATTCCTGAAATAACAAAATCCATTTTCATATCCTTCCCCCCAACACTGGCTTGTTGACTGGGTATTTTAGCGTAGAGTGATCAGTAAACAGTTTAAAGTGTCCTCCCAAAAAGTAGTGGCGAAACTTCTGCAATGCATACACCATGGCTAACCCTTCTCTCTTAGTGGTGGTGTAATTAATCTTAGATGTTGATAGCTTTCTGCTAGCAAAGGATAATGTGTGGTTAATGTCTCTAGCTCCTGGTTGTGCTAACATGGCTCCTAATGCAATAGAGGATGCATCGACATGTACATGGAACTCCTTATTCCAATTTGGGAAAACCAAAATGGGTGCAGTAACCATTTTCTGTTTCAGTGTGGCGAAGCTCTGCTGGCATTCTTCCGTCCATTGAAACTGATAGTCTTTCTTTAAAAGATTCTCCATGGGTGTTGTGATCTGTGCATAGCCTTTAATGAACTTCCTGTAGTAGCTAGTATGTCCTAGTGCAATGCATAGTTGTTTGATTGAAGTAGGAGGGGGAAAATCAACTATAATGGAAATCTTAGATGGATCTACCAACAATCCCTGCTTACACACAATATGGCCTAGCAGCACTCCAAAGGGTGAAAAGAAGATGCACTTCTTCAGGTTCAAGGAAATCTGACACTGCCTGCACTTATCCAACATTAGTCTTAAACATTCAATATGATTTTGCAATAAGCTAAAAATAGTCCAATCATCAAAGTATGCTTCCAGAACTTTATGTAAAAACGCCGTGAATGCTTCAACTACCACCCTGGAAAAGATCGTTGGTGCATTCTTCAATCCAAACGACATCATTGTATACTGGTAGGATCCCCATTCTATTGCAAATGTGGTCTTATGGCGATATTCCTTGGCAATCCAGATCTGATGGTATCCTGAAAACCCATCTGTAAAAGAATATACCTCCTATCCTCCTACATTATCTAACACTTCGTCAGTAAATGGTGTAGGGAATGGGTCATGCAAACAAGCATCATTCAGGTTCCTGAGATCTACGTAGATCTCGATCTCTCATGTCTTCTTATCTTGCACCACCATAGGGCTAATCCATTCCGACTCTTCAACAAGTTCTATGATTCCTACTTCGAACATTATGTCTAGCTCAATTTTGAATTTCTCCTTATATTTGGCATTTAATCTGTAGGGTCTCTGTTTTGACTAGCCTTGCATCTGGTTTCAAGGGGATCTTCATCTCTCCCATGGGCCCTTTAATGTCCTTCATATCCGTGAACTTGGTTGGAAACAAGTCCTAATATTCGTGCAGTAACTCTGTGATCTTGTCAATAGTGGCAACATCCCAATAATCTCCAATGTTTGCAAGCTTCGGTGTTTGCTTTGTTCCAATATTGACTTTCTTGATTTTAATTGGTTGTCCAATGAAAGGTAGCTCAACTCCTAGTCCTTCTATGTCTCTCTGTCCTTCTGTTTCAGCGATGTTCACCTTCCTAGGATCATTGTCTTCATCAACATTGATATTGTAACAGCCTTGCAATTTCTGAAGAGGTGTAGTTCATTCGTCCTCTTCTTGTTCCAAAGGGAGGCTAGATGCCTCCTCAAATACTTTCTGTCTTACGATCTATAATGCTTGATCCACTGTAGGATATTGGCTTTCAAATAAGAAGGTAGTTACAAAGTTTTGAGTCATACCTTCCCAATCTGCAGTGATGAGGCGTAGTGCTTCTTGAAGATACCAATTGATAGGGGTCGTGTCTAGTGTGTTAATTAATTTGTGCACCCACTGCTCTTGAGGAATGTTGCTCCAGGCTTCCTCACAACTTTGCACGTGGTCTTTCTAACAACTTCGACCTGTGTACCTAACTTCGCAGCCTTCTACTTGTTCTGAAAACCGCACTGTCATCAAAGTGTGGTATTGTGCCCAGTCTGGAATTTTGTTTTTGTGTGTCCGCCACCATCTTGTTGGGGTTTCTTTCAAGGCCTCATTAAGTGCCAACAATATTTGTTGTATTGGTACAATTTCTTCAAATTCCAACAAGAAAGCTTCTAAATGATTTAGACCATCAAAGGTGGGAAAGTTACTTACTGTTGTGCCGATCCAGCGAACTTCTCTGGTTAATCTAGCACATCTCCTTGTAGATACTTCATAAATTTTGTTTTTCCAGTTCTCCAATGCTTCTTCTGAATCTGATGAACATGCGTTGTCACTTCGCCAGCTTAAGTTCCCATCTGTTGTAGGATTAATGTAATCCTATTGTCTGGTTGTTAATTTGTATATGTTTTCCAGTTCATATGTGCAGTGTTCTTCTCTGATGGGCTCGATATACTTGCGACCTTCATCAGGATCTGGAGGTGTAATGACCCTAAGGCCATATCCTTCAAATGTCATTTTTCTTTTCTGTAAATCGACCACAGTGGAATTATTGAAAGCCCAATCAATTCCTAACAGCGCAGGGTAAGGGAAACTATCATCAACTATCTCAATCACCTCGAAGTCTACAAATGTTCTTACTCCGTCGATGTCTACAGGGACATGTTCCAATCTCCCAAAGGGGCTTACAGCTTGTTGATTAGCCATCCTAAGCTTGATAGGGGAATATATCAACTTAGGTTTTCCCATCAGTGCCCAGGTCTACTTCGTCATGACATTGACTTCTGACCCTAAGTCGAGGACCACATAGTCTATATCATACTCTCCAATTTGAGCATTCAGGTGTAGTTCCTTATTTGTCCTTCTCTTTTTAGAGACTTGGTGTACTGCTTTATTCAGTAAGGGATCTACGTTTCCTAGCTCATATTGTCTAATCAAATTTTGTAGCTCTTGTACTGGGCTTTCATCTTTTATCAAATTAATACAAGTATATAAAAATTCCATGAGCTTGTTTACCTCTTTTCCTTCTCCCGGTAGAGCAGAATGATCGAATGTTAGGGGAATTCCACATTCTCTTACTTCTGGTCGTGTCTTTGATGAAGAACCCTGGTTTCTCCTGAATTCTTTTCTTGCGTCCTCAAATGTTTGTTTTCCTTTCCTTGCATCAAGCACTTGTGTCTTCTCTAAAGTTTTTCTGACTCCTAATTCTTCTGTAGTCTTCTCTATATTTACTCTGTCTTCTCCTGTAACAACACCTCCTCTAGTGATAAAAATGACTCTGGGATCCACTCCGTGAGGTTCAGCGTATATCAATTGCACTTGCGGGTTTGCACCCCGTCTTTCCTGAAGCTTAGCCAGCAATGCTGGACATTCCTCAATAACATGTTCGAATGAGTTGCAGTAACTGCACGTGGTACAAGGGTTATGACAGTCCCTTGCCAAGTGTCTTGGCTATGCACAATTATAACAAATGATTTGGCCTCTACCTCGACCCATACCTCCTCCTCGTCCTCTTCCTCTGAATCCACCACGAGGGTTGAAGTTTCCTCTTCCTAGGGAATTATACTGCATAGTGTTTCCTTCTTGTTATACTTCACCTTGAATTTTGTATATATCTCTTAACCTTTCATGCATGAGGTCATAGGCCCTACAATCCCTATCATCATGTCCTACCGACTTATAGAACGTGCAAGACAGATTTGTGGGTGTCTAGACATATTTTTCCATGTAATAGCATTCACCAGGACAATGTCTATTTCTACATACCTCGCACCAGGGTAGGGTAACTTGATTCAAAGGGATCAGAGCCCCAGAGGCCAAATACTCATGAAACAGGGGATAATGCTCCTTGTCACGACCTTTCAATTTGCATATAATGCACCATATATCTTCTCTTTTATCTTTTCCCTTGTCTTTCTTCATATCTTCGACCTGTAGAGACAAGATAGTTAACTGACTTGAAATTTGACTCATACCTGAGCTGGATTCTCCCACAGGGGTTGATTCTAGTTTCATGGAAATCTCAAATGCCTCATCCTGCGAAGCAATTTTATGTTGCATCAGAGGGACTCTGATGTGTGGTAAGAGGGGGGAAATGAACCATTCCTTGTTTTGATCATCTAGGATTTGAAAAGTCAACTGACTCGTTAAGGTTTTAAACCTCTGATCAAACTCCCAAAAAAGTTCAACTACTCTCTGCTTGATTTCTTTCAACTCTGTAATGCATTGTGACTCTGAATTGGGTTTCTTGAATTCGGAAACCAACGCATTCTTGATCTCATTGAGCGGTTTAGGCTGTGCAAGTCCCTGGACAAGTTTCATGTACCAACTCAGTGTGCGGTCTCTCAGGGTAGTACTAAATCGAGTTCTCTTAACTGCTTCGTCAATGATTTGTTTGATGCTCCACACAGCTTCACATAGAAACCAGTGTTGGTCAAGATCTTCAGATCCATCTCCTCTGAAGATAGGGAGCCTCATCTCATCTACCATAGATCTGCCTAGGTTTCCTGACTGAGTATGGGTTGTACTGCTAGTGACAGTGCTCTGAGTGCTCTGGTGACTCTGATTGCTTAATGCTGCTAAAATAATAGGAGGAATAATAATACTTACTTCAACGATGTGCGCAGTTCCTGAAGTCTTTGATTCTTCTCCGTGGGGTTCTTCAATCTTTTCTTCTCTTGGTCCAACGAACCCTGAATGTTCCTCGTTCAGTAGCTCTTCCTCTTCTCCACTATAAAACCCTTCTTCATGTAGAAGAGGTCCGTGATCTTGCTCAAACAAGTTCGCCAAAGGAACTTCTCTGAAGGTCCTTCCACTGCACGTATGTCCAACCTTTATGCCATTGTCACTATCTAAATTCTTGAACATTAGCTTTTCAATCTGACCCACTACTGTATCTTCAAGATGTTCTTCTCATGCAATAACATCTTGATATTCAACTTCAAAAAATGTAAAAAATTTCCTCTAGGTCCCTTGAAGAAGTATCTCTCTGCTTGACTATACGATTCTACTTGGTCAACAACAAACTCAGTGATATACCCTCCAATAGTACTATCAAATCAATGGTCTATTTATCTTAACATGGCATTATCAACTCTCTTGACTTTCTTGATCAACGCCGACGTCCAAACCATAGGTGGTCTATATTTGATCTCAAACTGGGTATCTGCTAACCTGGATAACCACTCGTATAGCTCCTAATGGATTCCTCCAAAGAAAATCTCGTGTATATCAGTGAAGATATACCTTCCCAACCAGTCCTCTGTGCTAAGCTTAGGGTTCTTGTTCTGGGCTTCTGCGAAGTCCTTTTCTTGTTCTTCTATCCACTTCTGAGTTTTTGTCTTCGATGGAAACCACCTTGACATTCCCTCAAGAAGATCTCGGTCCCAACAATGGAACCATTTGTTGGCACAAGGGAAGACCCAGGTTTCAACTCTAATGGCGCACCAACAATCCCTAACTACTAGCCCTTTCAGCAACACCTGCGAAGCAGATGCAGTCTCACTCGAAGTATCTATAGGGGGTTGTAGGACACGAGTGTCTACAACCAGAGGGAATACAAAGTGGATCCAATACAAGAGAAACACAACATCTAGATATCAGTTACTAGTTTAGACCTACTTCGCATAGTCATCTGCCAGATCTAACATAATAATGAAATAATAGTATATCAAAGAGAAAAAGAACACAACATCAATCACACACAACAACGAGATGTACATGGTTCACCCTCTCTCTAGGTCTACGTCCACATAACTGTTATTTATAATATATTAGATGAAAGCATACAGTTCTATCTGTGCTCTTAGCTAGCATATCTTCTCTCTTTCTCCCTTCCCTGCACACCTAGCTGCAGGATTGATCTTCGCACCCAGCTGAAAATATTACAACACAAACTTCTCTCACTTCTCAATCCTTCTTTCTCTCACAAAAATAATCACTCATAACAACAACAACGAACCCATCCCAGGTCCTCTTGACCTTTATTTATACATTACAATGACTCACTGATAGCCTTAAGCCGAAACCTAAATGCCCAAAACCCTAGCTACCAAAACCCTAGGTCAACTTGACCCGCGTTTTTAGGGCTTCTACAACCTGTCTTTCCTTCTTTCTCATGTGGTGCTCCAAAGCATCCAATGGTGGCTTTTTCCGCTTGTTGAGTTGTCTATGATCCATATTCCTGGCTTATTTTTCATCCTCGATCTCCTCGTCCAACGACTTGCTTTCTCTTACTTCGCTCCATCTTTTCTGCTCTTCTGCTCACTTCAACCCAGTATCAATCACTATGTCTTCCACACAGTTCACATTCCGTCTTTTCTGCCTTAATCTTCGCTCTCTTCCATAACCAAGGGCCAACATCTAATATAACCCAAAGGGGGTATATGTGGGGTTAAATGCATGCATAATGGGGTAAATGTATATGCAATAGGGGTTGGCCTAATAAAGGGCCCATATGTGCAATGAGCAAGAATACATGTATATAGAGGTCAATATAGTCATTATTGAGATATGAACATATGATTTGGATATATGGATGTAATGGGTTTATTTGGAGGAGGTTCCAAAAACCTAACTCTAATGACCAAGAATAAAAAAACCCATTTATGCCCCCCATGGGGTCATACCAGAATCCAAAACCCTAACTCTAATACTATGAAAAGGCATTAAAACCATAGCAAAAAGGAGGGCTTAATCTCCACTTTGACTCCTATTATAGAAATTTGGCATTCAATAATAGAGCAACCACCAAGAGGAGTAGAGAGATAACATAGAAGAGGAGAAAGAACAATCTATACAACATTGTAGCATATCATAGTATCTCATAGTTGACAATGTTCTTGGTGATCTCTATATTTTTCATTGTAATCTCTAATATTTAAGAGGAAAGGAACACTCCTTCAATTTGTTTGAGTTTTTACCCACATCGAGTTTCTCCTAGGTAAATATTGTGTTCATGGTAGACCAGTCTATGCCTTTACTACTGCATTTGTGTTCTTGTTCTCCTTAAGAATTCATGTAGTGCATTTTATTTTCTTAACAAAAATAGTTGTGCAGTCAAGCATAGGCCCACTATATTAGCAAATGTTTTAATATCTATTATGGAAAGTTGACCATTGTAATATCCAAGGTGGTTTATAGATCATATGAGTATCATATCAAGTTTCTTTGGACATTCGTGTGGTTTGAGTGGAACATATGCTTATTCAGCTTAGTAAGTCTAAATATGATGGAGAGTTGCACCCTGTGAATCCAAATATTAGCACAAGAAGAGAAAAGAAGAAGCCACAAGCCTTATATATGGTGGATGGCAACAAGAAATGCCTATTTATGAAGGGGAGTTAATATTTTCAAGGTTGGAAGCTCAATTGTTGACATTTCTAGGATTATGGCCTTATTGGTGGTCTCTCTTGAGAGCAAGATCGACCCCTTTCCAGAGCATCTCAATTCTCATGATAAATGAAAAGATTAAGGTGAGTCCATGAAATAGAAAGAATAACCAAACACTGAAAAAGGGAACTCTAATAACCAATCTTATCAACCCCTATTAGAAGTGGAATCAAAGTTCAATATCAATCCCTACAAAGGTGAGGTAGATGTAGTTAATTTATGTAAATGGTTGTAGTAGTCAGAATTCTATTTTAGTGTGTAGGATATACAAGATTGTAGCAAGCTCAGACACACTTCACTTAGCTATTAAAGTACTTATTTCAAAATTTAATCTTATCTCTCGATTGGAATTTCCATCTATGAGCCTATTTAGACCTCAACATCCCCACAAGTGATTTATATAACCACATATATACATAAATTCAATATTGCACTAGAAATAAACATGGATGCACATAAAATTCCCCAAATCGCTACAACAAATATTTAACCACATGCATGATTAACACAAGGATTCTCATTTAATTATACAAATAAGCATTCCAACTCATAACTCTTATATTACCAGGGTTACATGGAAGAACATAACAACTTACATACAAAATCACTCCACATAGAGGTAGTTACAACTCTTTCCCATTTTAGGATCCTCACTGGTACCCAACCAATCCAATTCCATATATTTACCATTGTTGTAGCTTAATGTACATAACCAAGGCTGAAATATGTATCCTACAACCTAAATTTATGGTTATAACAACCTTAAAATTTTCACACAATTATTTCCCATCAAACCACAACATATATCTGGGACATGATCATACCAAGATGGCATTCACCAATTTAAACTATTGATATTTACACACAACATCAACCACACGAATTAACTCTTATCACATAAATATTTAAGATAAAATACTTAGTTTTTAATGAGCACACTTGGGGAAATAGATTCATAAGTTTGTTTTTCCTCCTAGCCATAGGCACTAGCTCATGTAGGTGCCACCCCCAAGATAGTCAATGAAGCAACAAGGGTGAATTTAGAAACTTGAGTTCCCAACACAATCTTAATCTACTTTGCAACATCAATGTGTTTTCCTACTTCAAGAAATGAACTCTAAACATCTCAAAAAACTCTTAAACATTACATGAACCTCTTCCTTCCAGCACAACCTTATACAAACACCCCTTTTTCTGTAGTACAATCCCTCATCAGTCTAGTCTATCCAAATATCTCTATGCAAGAAGATTTAAAGCTCCAAAACTCATTATGGAAGTTTTGGCAATGGTTTTGCAACAAGGAAAACAATGCCCTCAACTCCATGGCTTATATCCATGCCATATCTATTCCAATAAACATGGAATTCACCATGCATCACCACATATCAACAAGCTATCTAAAGGAATGGAGCGACACCAACTGTCTCTTTTTCCCCAATATTTCTCGATAGAGAAGGAATGGCACAACTTGATCCATAATGGTCCAACATAGTTCAACCCTGTTCATAATGAAGGACAATTATATCGCATATCCCAGTATGGCCCATAACACCCTTTCAAATATATGTTGAATGAAAAATCATCCAAAATGAAGAATAATGGTCCAAAATAATCACAAGACTCAATTCCAACCTTTGTTGAATGCTCTTGCATGTACACATGAGGTGGTTGCATGCATGCTTGAGTAAGGACAAATACTCCCATAAGAAAATAACAATTGTAAATAATAAGGAAAATTCAAGGGTTTATCAAGATACCACTTGTCACATGGTTAAATCTATATCACCTTTCATCCCCCTGTCACCGCTTCACTGTCCTCGTAGTGATCCTATGAATCTTTGAACCACAATTACACTTTATTAATTTAATTATTATTTTATAATAATAATTCCAATAACTCAAGTGGTAGTATACTACCATATTTACCACATGATTACCATACCCACTTCATAAGGTTGCACCATCACATGCTTGGGGTCATGCCATCCCATGGTCTTAGTCTTTCCTTGTACACGAGAAGGTCCAGATGTATGACTAGAGGATGGAAAAGATAGAGAAGAACCTTGAGATCTCAACAAGACTATTGTCATTTCTAAATAACTAATTTGATGAATGTCAAGACTCCCTCATTGCGGTTATGCAGATTGGGACAAGACCAAATCTTAGCTTCTACAACTAGGAGAGTAGGTCATGCAATCAAATAGATGGAAATTTGATAAGATCACTCAGATGATGAATCAACTACCAAAAGAGTAGTTAGAGAAGGAAAGATGTTTGGAAAAGCTACAAGAAGTTGTCCAATAGCACTGAGAAGCAAATCCACCTTCCATTTCCACTACCAAACACAACACCATGACCGATCACAACTATGGCAAGCTCACCTTCCTTAGACATTTCTCAAGAACCTTTAGTCAAATTTTAAAATCATACAAGAGGAATAGGTTCAAAATTGTTAAAGTAGATGGGCTATGATGGACAAGGGCTAGGCAAAGGAAAACAAGGCATATTAAACCCCATTATAAATGAATTGAGGCTCCAAAAAGAAGGCCTAGGTTTCTATGGTATAGAGAAAGGGGCCATGAACACCAAGATCACATTTGTGAAGAAAAAATGTGTTGTAGAGTTGGATTGCTCATAAAAAGAAAGAAAACTGGTAAATAAGGGTGGCATCACACCACCACCCCATATTTCTTGTGGAAAATTATAGAAGGACAAAAAATAGAAGAGTTCAAGGAATCAACTTGCACTAGCACAGAGAAGAAGGCAACCAGATCAACTACAAAAAGAAGAAGAAGAAAAAAGGTATACATAATGTAAATCACCCCTTCTTTGTCATTACTATAGGAAGAAAGTCCATAACACTGCAAGCTATTGGTGAGTCAGAAGTATGTTCATTTTTTGGGAAGAAATGCCATCGGGTGGCATCTTGTTGGGAAAAAAAAGCCACATTATACAAGCCAAATTGTTTTCAAAGGAGGAATGTCAAGAATACATCCCCAAACCAACAACACATCCAAAGGCAAGGGGAGAAAATAAGTATGTCAAGTAGTCCATATAGCAACAACAAGAAATTTTACCACCATTACAAGTTGAGTGGGAATTGGGAAGAAAAGTGTTGGCAACTTCTTCTGAAGCTTCACCCAAAGAATTGTGCATCCAATAAAAGAGTGTGTAATGTGAAGCCTAGAATAGATAAAGAACTCATTGCACCTCCAACTCAAGGAGCATAATCTATCCAAGGAGTGATAACAACACATAAATCCTTATCACCATCGAATATGACAGTGAGTTGATGATAACAACCAAGGTTGTTGGTTGTGGAGCCTGATTATCTTCCCGACTCAGAGATCTTGTGTTTTTTAGCCGTGTTTATATCCCATGAAGACTTTACACCCTAGAAGTATGTACACTCTTCCACGCGAGGGAGTGCAGAGGGGGGGTACCCCCTCTGTGGGGTTTGGGGGAGCTATCCCCTCGACTAGGGGGTTTGGGGGCGAAGCCCCCGAAGGAAAAATTGCCTTGTAAAAGTATATTGTAATTTCATTGTAAATCTGGACCGTTCATTATAAGGTCGAAGATCTAATGGTAGAAATTATGTTAGGGTTTTTTTCCCTAGAAGGCAACTCTCTTTTATGAGGGAAATGTATTGCGGCTATGGATTATTGCGAGTATTGTATTCTGAGAGAGGAGACTGTGAGAGAAAGAAGAGGAAGTCACAACGGGTTTTGCTGTAGGTTGTATCCCTTCATTTGCTGGATAATAATAAAGGAAGGACCTGACAATTTCTTTGGTGGATGTAGCCCACACTGGGTGAACCACGTAAATCTGTGTCCCTCTTGTATTGTGTATCTTCTGTGTTTTGTTTCCGCATTTTTTTTTATTTTATTGCTCCGAGGTCCTGTTTTTCTAACAACTGGTATCAGAGCGAAAGGTAACTCACGGGAAAAGAGGGTTCCTAGTTCGAGTGGGAGCAATATCGGAAGATGGAAAGTTTAGGGTCACGAAATTTAACGACCAAAACTACCAGTTATGGAAGATGCAGATGGAAGATTATTTATACCAGAAGGATCTATTCCTACCATTGGGCGGAGTAGCAAAGAATTCGACGACCATGAAGGATGAAGAATGAGAGATTCTTGACAGAAAGGCTCTAGGAATGATACGATTGAGATTGGCAGTGTTGGTGGCTTTCAATATTTCGAAAGAAAAGACAACGAAGGATTTGATGGACGCGTTGGCTAAACTGTATGAAAAATCCTCGGCGTCCAATAAGGTATTTCTAATGAAGAGATTATTTAATATGAAGATGTTAGAAGGTGGGTCTGTTCCAGATCATTTAAATGAATTTAATACGGTTACTAATCAATTAAGTTTCGTAAAAGTGGACTTTGATGATGAGGTTAGGGCTCTTCTAATCTTGTGCTCATTGCAAGAAAGCTGGAATGGCTTGGTCATGGCTGTAAGTAACTCTGTCTCTGGTTCAAATACTT
>JZKD02S1888258.1:52385-78247 GCA_000966675.3 Picea glauca | reverse complement strand
CTTCTTTGGACATCTCCCTCCAATCACATTCAGTGAAATTGTTCAATTTTGGACACTTAAACCTAACACTTGTTGCACATGGGTGTCCCTCTTGCTGAGATAATGTTGATAAAACCAAGAATCAGGCAAAACAATGCACTGTGCAACCTATGGGAGAGAAAACTTTTGGCCACATTTTATTTGATCACCGTGAAATCTATGGTCAATTTTAGGCCATGAAATTTCAGGCATAGGTTAATCTCATGCAAACCTAGACTTCCCTAGAGGAATTCTCTAACAATGGAACAAATATGGAGAATTTGTAAGTGAACATTCAAGGGTAAAGTGTCTATGAAAACTACACCCGCAATATTCTCTACAAAATTGAGACAAAGGATCCTCATACCCAAACTTCAAAAGTCTTGTCTCGTTCCTAAATTCTAGGCACCGAAACTCAGTAAAAGAGCACAAGAACATGGTCCATGTTCTGATGTAGCCCTTGGCCTTATCAACAATCTTCTAAAATAGTTTCTCAATTGGAAAACTAGAGAGATAATTGCGCAATTGAATTTTTCATAGAAAACTACCAAACAAACCATTAAAACATATGCCTCCTTGGCTCTTGAGGTTCATATTGCTCTATCTTATGCATACAAAATCAAAATGATGTTCATTAGAGGCAATGCATAGAATACACGAAGAGTTTTTCAATGACTAGTTGCATGATAGTTTTTTATGCTTTTTTCACATACTTTTTTAAACAAAAAGAGAAACTTAAGATTTTTTAATAGCTACTTTTTCATATTTTTGGAGGTCAAAATCGAATTTTGTCAATTCCACGATGATGAGAGACCTTAAGAAACATCTCTGAGACATTCCTTTCCTTTGGATACAAACTGGAAACAAGGAGGTTTATCAATGTGGATTGAGAGAGGCACTCATGGAGAGGAGCACTTATCCAACTAGTTATTGGTGGCCACCCACCTATTCCGACTGACTCCTCTTGTCCATTTTTAGTTCAACACATTCTTTTGTACTTCTTTGTAATTGTTGGTTCTACACTTTTGGGGCTATTTGAAGACCTACACATCTTCCAGGTGGATATTGGTGGCCTCTCACCTAATCCAACTAGCTTATTTTGTATGTTTGCATTGTCAACACATCTTGTTGTACTTCCAAGGCCGTTTTGGAGGCCTAAACAATGTTTTTTTGGCTCGCCACAGTCAAACTATAGAAAGAGTCAGAGTTTGATGGAAGAATGTGTATTTATCTGAAATACCTTTCCAACAGGCTATCACGTGCCTAAAACAAAGGTTGTATGCAAAAGTTATGACCCCGGGAAGTTGAGGGTCCAACTTACCCATAGGGTCCCACATGATTTTTGATGTTTCACCTCCTAGGGTTGGGTTTTTAGATGTCTGGGGTTTTGACATTCATGAGTAATATCAAAAATGCCTTTAGAGCCTCATTGTAATTCATTCTACTCAGACAGATGCACATAGCAGCCACATCCCTTCTCAGAGATAGCTACCACCATTCGAGCAAGTGTTTCAGTTCTGCAATTTTACAGTTTCAACCTATTTCATTATTCAATAGAAGATATTATTCACTGGATATCTATGTTATTATTCATATCTTTGTGTTTATTGTATTTAGTCTATTAATCGTTTTGTTCTGCTCCTAAATATGGATCAATGGTATCAGAGCAGTCTGCTCTTCATTTTTTTTCTTCGTTCATGTCCCCAACAAGATCTGGGTACAAGAAGTTGGAACTCGAACCAATCGAGCCATTGCAAGATCGATCACACTGATCCCGACAACAACCCATGGGGGACAAAAAGAAAGATGATGGAGCAAGAGATCTTATTAAAATGTTGCTCGAGGAAGCCCTTGCACGATAAAGGAATGAAATGATGGACAACTTTGCGCAGATCCTTCCACGACTTTCCACAGGAAAAGCATCTTCATCAAACAGCCATGAAACCCCCTTCAAGGTACAGGTAAATTTTGATATTCCATTATTTTAAGGACTGATAGATGTGGATGTTGTAGATAAATGGTTGAATTTACTCGAAGGGTATTTTTTTGTCCACAATTTTTCTGATAGGGAAAATACCACTTTTGCACTCCTCAAGGTCGTTCCCCATGTTAAAGACTGGTGGGATACTTACTTTGAGCAAAGGGTCGTAGAGGAATATGAAATGTTTGTGGTGGCCCCTACATTGGATTCCTTTCGGGACGCCATTAAAGAACAATACTACCTTGTTAGAAGCTACACGGACCAGTACACTAGATGGACCACCCTACGTGAAGAAAGGGTCACCAATATTTTCCATACCCTGTGCACCAAATTGGGTATCAAAGACTCTGAGCATCATTTGGTGCTCAAATATTGTGGTTGTTTGCATAGATACATTCAAACAAAAGTGGAGTTTCTGGACATCGCCTCATTGGGCACAACCTATAGATACGTTGTCAAGATCAAGAAAAAATTTAAGCAGAAAATGCGAGAGTTTGGATCTGCAGAACCCTCACAGTCAAAGCAGGGCAAAGGCAGCGCCAACCCACACAGCAAGGGACCAAGTCGATATGGTCGCCCTCAAGACAACCATTCCAAGCCACAACACAAGAAGGGAAATGAGAAGATGAAGAAGGACACGTGAAAATGGTGTGAGCACCATTAAATCCCTTGGCACAACACCGAAGAATGCCACTCCAAGCAGTCACTCATGGTCGAACTGAAGGCTTCCGAGTCAGAGGTCGATTTTGATTCTGAATCAAATCCTGAAGGAGGGAAGCGGATTATCTATGTTGAACCCAGTGCCACAGTCACTACCACCAAAGTTTGGCCAAGTGAACCAAAAGAACCAGAGGAAGGGGAACGCCTCTTTCACTCACAGATGTGGGTAAAGGAGGCTTTGCTTCATTTCATTGTCGATAGCAGTAGTCAGAAGAACCTAATTTTAGCAGAGGTCGTCAAGCGGCTGAACCTGTCAATGACACTGCACCTACAACCCTACACCATCAGTTGGCTTCGCCAAGGAAGAGATCTTTGTGTCAACAAACATTGTCTTCTTCCCTATGACATCAAGCCTTTCACAGATGGGGTACTATGTGATATTGCTCCCCTTAAAGTTTGTAATGTTCTTTTAGGACAATCATATTTGTGGAAGCGTCATGTTGTGTATGAGTCTAGACCCCACAATATTATTATTACTTTGGGTAGACAATTATACAATATACCAGAGGTAGCGCCGCCTACTGCTATTTCTTTAATCTTTGGTAAGAAATGCAGCAAGGTCATTTCACAGACCGAGAAGTTCGTCTTCTTTTTTATCCGTTCTCACAATAAGTAGAAGGTCGTCGCCACATCTGTGGCCTCTACACAGAGCCTCTCTTTGCAGCAGAAGCAAGTGGAGTACAAGATCGTGGAAGAATACAAAGACATCTTCTCCTCACTTACAGGGGTACCGACACACTGCCAAGTCAAGCATCCAATTGATCTGACCCCTGACACACCTCTACCTAATGGACTAGTCTATCGTCGCTCGTTGATGTAAAATGATGAAATCAGGTGTCAGATCCAAGAGATTCTTCAAAAGGGGCTCATCAGACCCAACTCCTCCCCTTGTGGAAGCCGATTGTACTAGTGCAGAAGAAGGACGAGACTTGGCGACTCTGCATTGATTACAGATCCTTAAACAAAATCACAGTTAGGAACCGGTACCCCATTCCCAGGATTGATGACCTTCTTGACCAACTCAAGGGGGAAAAGTTCTTCAGCAAGATTGACCTAAAGTCTGGCTACCACCAGGTTCCCATCAAACCAATTGATGTATGGAAGACAACCTTCAAATCTAAAAAAGGTCTCTTCGAATGGCTAGTCATGCCCTTTGGCTTAACAAATGCACCAACCACTTTCATGAGGTTGATGGATGATGTATTGCGACCCTTCACCAACTCCTTTGTGGTGGTTTATTTGGATGACATCCTCAACTTCAACAAAATGTGGGAGGATCACATGCATCATATTCAACAAGTTTTAAGCACTCTACGACAACACAAGTTATATGCCAACTTAGAAAAAATCTCTTTTGGCATGAACAAGGTCCAATACTTGGGCTACATTGTTGATGAGAATGGCATACATGTTGATCCAGCTAAGATCCAAGTCATCTGTGACTGGCCAACCCCAACCACACTGACTGAGCTTCGGAGCTTCTTGGGACTAGCCAACTTTTATCGACGATTCATGTTGGGATTTTCCCATATTGCATGGGCCCTCAACCAAGTGACCAAGGGCGGTGGCAGGGCCAATTTTGTGTGGGGGAAGGAACAACAATGAGCATTCGATGATCGAAGCATCGCTTGTGCTCAGCTACAGTACTCTCCTTGCCCGATCTGCAACAACCATTCAAGATTGAGATTGATGCATCTGACTATGTTGTGAGCACAGTTCTCACTCAACACGGTCATCCAGTGGCATACCATAGTGAGACACTCTTAGACATTATCCATAAATACCCCACCAATGACAAGGAAATGTATTACATTGTACAAGCATGTCGTCAATGGAAACATTACATTCTGGGAAAGCAAATGATCATACACACTGATCACAACCTTCTGCAATCCATACAGACACAGGGGAAATTGTAGAACGACCACTATTAGAAGTGGTCCACCTACCTGCAACAGTTCCATATCAACATCAAGTATAAGACATGTATCTCAAATTGTGTCATTGACTGCCTTAGTAGACCTCCTGTGGTTGCACTCACCATTGTGCTCCATTCATGTGGACATGAAGCATCTGAGTGGCCCCAACTTTATCAGCAAGATCCAAACTTCGCCACCACCTATCAACTCTTGGGTACCGACGCGACTGTCACCGATTTTCACATTCAGGATGGACTATTATGTCACCTAGGCCATCTCCATGTTCCTATAAGAAAGCATGCAAAGATGATTTGGGAAGCCCACTATAGTTGGATGGCATGACATTTTGGCGTGGAGAAAATTGTGGTTGTTCTTCAAAAACATTTTTATTGGCCAAAACTTCAATAGGACGTCAACAAGTATATTAGATCTTGCATTTCATGTGCCATTGCTAAGCCAACCACCAAGAAGCAAGGCTTATACACCCCTCTTCCTACTCCTGAGAAGCCTTGGAAATCCATCTCAATGGATTACATGTCTGGCCTTCCATCCACGAAGCAAAGAAATGACTGCGTATTTGTGGTCGTTGATTGGTTTTCGAAGATGGCCATCCTCACAACATGTAAGAAGAATATCACAGCGATAGATACTGCCAAGCTCTTCTTCGAACGAGGGTGGGTCCACTTTGGGATACCACAGACCATCATCTCCGACCGAGACATCAGGTTCCTCAGCACATTTTGGTAGAGTCTCTGGTCATTGTTGGACACCAAGCTCACAAAATCCATTGCTTTCCACCCCCAAACAAACGACCAAACAAAGGTTGTCAATCGGATGATTGTGCACATCCTGCACATGTACAACTCTAAGCATCCACGTACATGGAACAAGAGTCTCCCCTATGTTACAACATGGCTCTCCCTAGCTCCACCGGCCATATCCCATTGTAGGTGGGGCTGAGATTCCGACCCTTGGGACCTATTGATGTTGCACTTCCTCTTGTCACCACACAAACAGACTCTTCCCATGATCAGTGTGCGATCGACAAAGCCACCAGATTCATTGAGCAGATTCAACACATCCGCCAATAGGTCCAAGAAATTTTGCAGAAATCCAATGCTAAGTACAAGAAGTGCCATGATCAACACAAGGTACCACACCAGTTTCAAGTTGGGGACAAAGTATGGTTACATTTGCAGAAGGAGCATCTTACAAGACCCCATCGAAAGATCTGCCCACTTCGCTATGGGCCTTACACTATCACCAAGGTCGTGGGTAGCAATGCTTTTGAGCTCAACACTCCATCCTTTTTTGGTCTACACCCAGTGTTCAATGTGGACCTCCTTAGACCATATTTTCCACCATTATTGGACACCTCAGAGATCGCAGAACAACTGACACCCACAAAACTCAACCCTGACTACATGGAACAAGCATCCATTGATCAGATAGTGGACACATAGGTCAAGGTCACTCGCCAGTAGATGATCCAACTTTATTGGGTTGTCAAGGTAGGGCAACTCCTACACCAAAGCAAGTGGCTCACCCGGGGCCAAATCCAACATAAGTTTCCTCACTTGATGGGGGAACTCAACGCAATGGATACCAATGTTTCCTAAGGGGGGAGGATTGATCTAGTTAACTATTGGTGGCCACCCACCTATTCCAATTGGCTCCTCTTGTCCATTTTTAGTTCAACACATTCTTCTGTACTTCATTGTAATTGTGGGTTCTACACTTTTGGGGTTGTCTGAAGCCCTACACATCTTCCAGGTGGATGTTGGTGGCCTCTCATCTAATCCAACTGGCTTATTTTGTATGTTTTCATGTCAGCACATCTTGTTGTACTTCCAGGGTTGTTTTGGAGGCCTAAACAGTGTTTTTTTTGTTCACCACAATCAAACTATAGACGAAGTCAGAGTTTGATGGTGGAATATGTAGTTCTCTGAAAGACCTTTCCAACAGGCTATCACGCGCCTAAAACAAAGGTCGTATGCAAAAGTTACGACCCCGAGAAGTTGAGGTACCAACTTACCCATAGGGGCCCACATGACTTTTGACGTTTCACCTCCTAGGGTTAGGTTTTTGGATGTCTAGGGTTTTGACATTCATGAGTAATATCAAAAAGGCCTCTAGAGTCTCATTGTAATTCATTCTGCTCAAATGGATGTGTGTAGCAACCACATCTCTTCTCAGAGATAACTACCACCATTCAAGCAAGTGTTTCAGTTTTGCAGTTTTACAGTTTCAGCCTATTTTATTATTTAATAGAAGATATTGTTCATTGGATATCCATGTTATTCTTCACATCTCTGTGTTTATTGTATTCAATCTGTTAATCAGTTCATTCCGCTCCTAAATCCGGATCAAGCACACTTTCTTCCTAGTGTTTTCAACCTCCATAGCTTCCTTGAACATGCCATTTTTTTGTGATGGGTGATCTAGCCTCCTTCTAAGGTAGGCTTCAAGGGGAAGTTCAAAAAATTTATGGGCTGCAATAGGGAAAGGGATAGATAGAGGTGGCTCCTTAGTACTTTGGGAAGTAATATTTGACATATATTAGGATTTTCTTGGAGACAAAGAAGGCATTCCCTCTTTTCCTTCCACCCTACTAGAATTACCCAAGACCCCTTGTAGAATAGGAGAATTACCCTTATATTTCAAATCATTTAAATTGGAGGAATGCAATAATAAAAGGATGGGAAGGATTTAGATACTTACCAATGTGTGAAGTGGGAGGACCAACAAAAGACATTACCAAGGCATCCTCTACCAGAGCCTGCACCAATTCCCCCTCAGCCCAGGTTGTTTGTTAGGAGCCCTCTTGGGCATTCTCTCTTTTTGTCTAATTGTCCAAATCTCTTTGCCTTCTTTCACCATGGCGCGATAATCATCCATGGGAAACGAATTTGTTGATATCACCTTATTCTCCATCTCACACCCAATGAAATTAGGTCTAATCACATCCTCATTTAACCATTTTTCTATGAGTGCTCTTTATTCTTGCCTCTTATTAGGTAGGGTTTCCATATAGGGAATTCATTCTTCAATTGTTGATATCTATCATATACCCTACATCCAAAGGGAATGCTCACACAGTCTAGGACTTGAGTGTATCTCCAATATTTATGGCAACAATTTCCACACCATCGAGCAACCCAAGCCCTAAATCCATCCCAACTCGGTTACATGCCATAGTTTTTATAGCCATATTTTTTTACTCTTCATCAAACACAAGAAAATATTCAATGTTATTTGCAATCTCCTTCAACATTTTCTCATTCCAGAGCTCTAGGGGTGATAATGGAATTTTTACCCACACTAGATAAACAATATTCTTTGCACTTTTAGGTCAAAGAAAGAAGTCCATCCCTTGAAGGACATCATTGCGAGCCACAAAACTAGTGACCTTTTTAATATTTTTCGTATGCTCTTCGCTTTTGAATACACATGTTGTTCATCCTATGGCAAGTTGTGATACAAGGGCATATATCCAATCATTTTAGCTCAAACATGGGAATGATTCAACATTATGTCTTTCCTCATTACTAAACAGAATTTTTCTGCACTTTCTTCTCCTGTCATTGTTCGATTCTTTTCCATTGATTTCTCACTATTAACTCTTGAAGCCCCCACCAATTCCTCTACACTTGGAATTCCCCGCCTCCTTTAGATGAGGACTCTACCAATTTTCTTCCTTCTGCATAAAATATGTCCACAATCTCTTCCTCGATACCTTCTAAGGAACCATTACTAACCTTGACAAACCCTAGATCTCCATTATCGACCTCTGATCATGGGCAACCTAACCATGCACTAGAATGTTTGGATGGACTGCTTCCCTGGGATGTGCGCCCAGCTTTCCATCCTCCATTCATGTCATTTGAAATCACATGTACTCTCTCGCTTCTCTTTTTGCTAGTAGGATTGTCATAATTGTCACCTTTTTGTTGATATACCTTCTTTCCTATGTTTTAAGACTTGAGAAATTTGAGTGTGATTGCCAAGGAATTTTTGGAACAAAGTCTTGAGCCTAGTTAGGGTTTTCTTGTCAACATCTGGATTCCTCAAAGACACCATTGAGACCGCACTAGATTCAAAGTCTCTAAAGATTGAGAAGACAGAAAAAGGATTTCATCCTTATACCAAGACCGCATTATCTCTTCGTAAGAACTAAAGATCAACCCATTGGAAAGCTCACGTGGATCCTTCCATAATGAAAAGGCTCCCCTTCATCCATTGTTTAAACCCCATAACTTGTGAAAATTGCTTCCTCCATCATCATAATACATCTATATACATAGATTTCATTAAATTAATAATTTTCCTGTATTTATAACTGTTTTTTGGTATTCGAAATACTTTTTCTTCTAATTTTCATCACAAATTATTATGAGCAGTAATGTCTATGCTGGAAATGTGCCCCATTTTGGAGTATAAACGAACCCTTTTATTTTAAATATTTTTGCCTAGTTTTGAACGTTTCTCCCAAGAGGATATACTGCCTTCCAATCTCACCCTACGGTTTCCACATCTAAATTGACAATCTTAAGCTTTGGAATTGGTAGCGTCAGTTGGTATTTAAAAGATTGAACCTTTTCTATATACTGGGTTATCGATTCTTGTAGCTTATCCACACCTCACCTTTTCTAGATACTTGGTTATCAATTCTTGTAGCTTATCCACACCTCACCTTTTCTATATACTTGGTTATCAATTCTTGTAGCTTATCCACACCTCTTATGCACATTGTAAATATCTAAATTGACATTCTTAATATGTGGAATTGGTAGTTTCAGTTGGTATTTAAATATCATGTAAAAGATTGAACCTTTTCTATATACTGGATTATCCATTCTTGTATCTTATCCACACCTCTTAAGCTCAACGGTCTCAAATGAAAAAATGCAGCCACCAGAAAATAGATACTTAGAAAATAAATAAATGATGTCAGGACAGCGCAGTTACCTACGCCAATTCTTGGAATTAGAATTGCTGGAGGAGTTTATCAGTAGATCTAGGTATAAAATTTTGACCACCTACTTTGTCACATAGAACTCCAAGTTACATTATTTCCTTCTACAGTATTCAAATAAAGCGCTTGAATGGATCATCATCACCCATTTTAGAAGTAAGGCTAATTCACAGAAAGCTAAAAGCTAACGGTGATGTCAATTTAACTCATTCAGTCCATGAGATTCCTAGAGGGCACCACATTGCCATTGTTAATTTACCAGTCGCAACTATAGCAGGGATACTTGTTGAGGAAATTATAGGAACCTTTATGCTGTTTTAGCTCATGTCCAGCTTTAGCAATAACTGAAAAATGCAATCCTGCTGTACTTATGGCACCATGGGAGGTATTTGAAAAAGCAGTGCAAAGTCCAAACTGCCGAGAACTTATCACAGACCTCCAATACTACAAACATATATCCATCAGGAAAGGAAAGGGAATTCTTGTAAAAAACTCAAATGGCATGCTTCACACTGTAGATTCTTCTGCAAAATTTTCCCTGTTAGTTAGCTGCTTCTCAGCTTTGGTTTCTGCAGAATTACCATAAATGTATGAACCAAACCCCCAAATCGTAAGCAGGAGAGAAAGAACTTTGAAACCACCCATAGGGTCATGGAAACATACAACAGCTGCAATAGTAGTCAGAGGAACTCGTACTGCATTAAGCACTCCAGCCATCATCGTCGATGTCAGGTAAAGCACTGATACACTTCCTAGTATTCCAAGCTGGAAAGTTACAGACCCCCAGAAAAGTACCATATAGTACGAGACTGCCCCATGTTTAAACGCAGCTGCCTCTAACTTCATGGCTGTGAAATCGTCATTTATAATAACACCGATTGTCRTAAAAAWGCAACCGAACAGTGAAACCATCACCTGTTGTTCTAGGACAACATGAAAAGACTCCCTTCCCAATATCTTAATGAACARAAGCTCTGATAATGCAAAAATTAGGCCATGCAATGCAGAACCTAAAATATCCCATAAGTAGSCAGCAGCATATTGGCGATGGCTTACACCTGCTGGTTTATCAGAGTYTGAGTCTATGGCTATAATCACAGCAGCTGMAGTTATAATCACTATTGAATTSAAAGTGGAAGCATTCAGTTTTTTTCTCRCAATGAAATAAGCAAATATTGCTGTAAATGTGAGTGATGATGAARCAAGAAGAGTAGCAGTTGATGCAGGCAAATATGAAAAAGCCCACGCATACAGTAGGTTGTCAACAGCACTTAACAAGCCAAGTAYAGCATATGAAACAATGAGTTKCCAACTAAGTGGTGTAGGTGAAATTCCTTTCTGAAMATAAAATGGAAGTAGAAAAAYAGYTGTTAGAGGCCAGCCTGCTACTGCTATCCATGACARCAACCACMTACTCTTTCCACCATCAACATAGTATAGACGAGAAAGGAGGGTAGAAGCTGGAAAAGCAACCAGCATTGCAGAGCTGCTTAGGAAGAAGAGCACCCAGTGAATAGGTGTTTTCCTTTCAAAATACTTCCAGAACCTGGAATAAGTCAGGTACTTTTCTGACACTCTAGAGAAATATCTTGGTTCCTGAGATATACCTGTTATATTGAGACGCGTCAAATGTTAAGCACCCTTCAAGTATTCAATAAAAGACATGGAAGAATAAGTAGATTGAGAGGTAAAAGAAACACTGAACTTGAAACATGCACGAAAAACACATACTACTAGTAGTAAGTTTTGCATGGTGCAGGCATCATTCATGGCATACAGAAGCATACACTGAGTCAAAATACAACTCATTATGTTTTTAGTGAAACCAAACCCAACAACACATTTTTTGAAGAAAGTAAAACTAAATGCAAACGACGGTTCTAATGAAGTTTGAACATGTGATGAATGGATACTGAAAGTTCCCAATTCCTAATAAAAGATCTATATTGTATTATGATGAACAAATATTTCAAAAAAACAAGCTTCATATCATAGACATGATGAATAGTAGCCTAGGATTGAATCAGCTGAGTTTTTAATTCCTAATTTTCTAATACAAATGATCGAATGAATCTATATTAGAGTGCAGCTAATCCCTTAACAATGAACCCCACACACATATATATATGTTTGCGAGAGTGTGTACCAAACAAATAAGAAATTGAAATATATAAGAAACATCAAAACACATAACATAACTTCTCCCTTATTGTTGGCATGGATTTCAAGTCAGGAAGAAGGTGAACCCAAAACCTACTCTAGCACCATCCACCACAACAGAAGGCTGATCACAAAGCAGAATTCGTCATTTTCTTTAACAAACAACCGATAAATCATCAACTCCTCTGTATAAACTGGATTGTAAATAGCATGAAAAATAGATCACTTCCTCAATAGAAGCCAGCTTCTACCAGCTGATCAATTCTGAAGAATTTCAAGTTGTTCCCCTGTATAAACTGGATTAAAGCTAGCATGAAAAATAGCTCACTTCCTCAATAGAAGCTAACTTTTACCAGCTGATCTATTCTGAAGAATCTCAAAGTGTTAGTTTAGCAGGTCTACATTATAGCTAGCATGATTCTGATCAATGAATTTCTCTAGAATACTACAGATATCATTTAAGCTAGTTAAGGTTGCAAATACTGGAAATGCTATTGTTCCATTACATTGATACAATGTCAGAATATAACATACAAAACAGGTAGTCATTACAGTTTCCCAGACGACATTGACACAGAATCGGCAAAACATCATGCTTGGTCCGACAATATCAGAACCTAGTACATACACAAATTCCTAGACATGAGATGGTTTTGATGCAGGGTCACAAAAGGCAATAAGGTTTTCCCAAAACATGCTACAAATTCACATAACCATTGCAAACCATTGCCAATTCTCAAGGGACATAATATAATTACTGCAATACTAGGAACTCACAGATACTACGGTTAATTTGCATTGCCTGGTTAACTTGAACAATTTTTAGTAACAGTGGCAAATCGCCTTTGTGTTCCTCTGCTGGGAAATCCTATGGATAAAATCAGTGGATGCCTTTAACAAAATCTTATATCTCTAAGCTAAATTCATTGTACTGAATAGACGCGATGCTCAGCAATTTAGAAGCCGTATGAGAGGGGCAGGGTAACAGTGTGGTATGAAGAAAAGATAAAGTGTCGAAAGGGAAGATAATACCCTACTATAATTGCGTAAAGATAAAGTGTCGAAAGGGAAGCCAATACCCTACTATTATTGCGTACATCCATCCAAAAATGGTGAATGGGCCTGGTCTTTGTATATGGGATGAATATGACTGATATACATAGAATTGGAATTCGAAAATACATACGATTTCGAAAATACAAATTTGCCCAACAAGTTCATATATATTTCTAGGTCATCCATAATGGGCATCAGCTTGATTATACTCACTTGGGCGAATCCTGTCTGCTTCCGTTGCTTCTCCCCCCATGCTGAAGAATACAAACCTGCGGGGCTTGTCTTGCTGATAGATTGAATCCGACAAGGCTTCGTTGTTATGAAGTAAAGGTCTTCTTACAGGCTTGCAGAAAGTCGGAGTGATATGTATATTACAAAGTGGAGTCAAAACACACGTCGAGCTTTCAGAAAGTCGGAGTAATATATATATATTATAAAATGGAGTCAAAACTCACGCGATATGTGTGAATGAATTGTGAGTCCTGTGCGTGTGGACGTTTCATTTGTTTTTTTGTCGAGCATTGTAAGGATTATCCAAAACTATGTGGAAATGTGTTAGTTGATTCAATGAATTTATTTTCACTGGTTGGGTGGATTAAAGAGTGTTAAAACTTTTAAAATCACCGATTAAATGAAAGTATCACGATTAATAGAAAGTACAATTATTAATTATTATTGGTTGTTATTTGTGAATGTAAGATATTTTGTAATTTTTATTTATTGTTATTTAAAGAAAGCTATGTTATTTGAAATGGATTTAGGGTGATTTATGGGACATTCAAATTATACAAATTTAGCCACTCAAATATGCAAATCCAACCATTCATTACTAGATTTAGGGTAAAATCAAATGGAAAAAAGTTACCTGAAAACTTCCAAAAGGTAGAACGTTTAGACTATTGCATTTGAAATTATTAGTTGGTAGAGTTTCACACCTACCAAAGGCCTATAGGTCTTGGTCCATTAACCTATTTTCTTATGTCTAAGGAAGATGAGATCTTATAAGCACATCAAACTCTTTTACTAACACAACCTTGCACACATAGGGTATGACCAAAACATATGTATTATATCAAGTCATTTATGTCATAGACCAATCCCAACAACTAATGTAGTAGGAAGGATAGGAGGGCAATGACTAATGTGTATTTGCTTGTTTGCATTATCTTTAGTTCTAGAGCATCTAATATAAAATCATATTTTTGTTGTATCATCGATTTTATTCTATGGATGGAGTTTAAAGTGGGGGGTAGGGATTGGGATAGGGTTACAAAATTATAACACAATTATATTATTATTATAAGGGGTCGAGGTTAGGGGGTATGCATTAAGGGTTATGGGCCATAACATTTTTCTTCCAACCTCATGGGCTATGAGTGGACCTTTGGGCCAACACACCTCTTGAATAAGGGAATATTTTTCCCATCATGTTCTTATGTTGGACATTTAAGGGTTTGGTTCACAATGGATGGTCTCAGGGATATGCTCACGCTTTGGGTTAAATCCCCCAATGACTTAGACCGTAATATGTATTCCCCTCAATTTCCATCATTGTAATTCACATTTAGAAAAAATGACATCTTTATTTTATACCCATTCCATGTAATTAGGTTAGGGGTACTTCTCAGATTTGGGCTAGGGTTAGGATATGTAGTTAGGGGTAACATTTATGGGGTAGGGAAGGAATTATAGTGTATTTAGTTAGTTGTAGGGGGCTAGGGATCATAGTAAAAGGGTATGTTGTTTGGATGGGTTGGGGTTAGGGGCTATGTAGTTAGGGATATGGGCCAGGACTAGGGAGTATGGGGTTTCAAGGTGACGAGAGAGGATATTGAGTTTGATGTGGGGGTTATGGATTAGGGGATATGTGTTGATATTTTGATGGAACTACAGAAGATATTCTTTTGTATTTGTATTGGTTAAACCTTGAGAAGGTTATTGTAATCTTATTGTATAAATTGGCTCAAAATAAATTATTATTTTATTGTTATCCTTATTGTAAAAGTCAAAACGACCCCTCTTACGGTTGTGTCTTTTTGGGAGTCAAGTTATGTGTATAAATAGAGGACGAGTTCCTCTCATTTGTATACACACACAACTCGCCTTCTCTTGTGTATTTGGAGCATAGCAAAGGAGGTCTAGTATAGGAGGTCTTGATTTCTTGGTCTTTGGTATCTTGGTCTTGGTTTATTTGTGGAGAGCTATAACGTGACATTGTATTGGTTGAAGGAATCTATACTGAAGAATTGGTTGTTGGGTTTTCTCCCCCACGAGGTTTTCCAGGATATATCTTGTGTTTTGTGATTTTTTATCTTTCAGTGATCCTATTACATACAATTGTTAATGAATGTTAAAGAAGATAATTGTAACTTCTAAAATTATAGCATGGTATCAGAGCATGCCTAAATAGAAGACAATTCACAAATCTAGAAGACAAAATGAGCCATTTTTATTGATAGGAGTGGTTGTTGGACAAGACAAGACCACCAACAAGTGTGCCCTGCATCTTTTCCCCTGGACCAGATCTTCATAATCCATAATTTGTGATTTAGGGGCAAGATGACTACCAGAACCAAGATTGATGAGAAGCTGGAGGGAGTTGACAACTTCAAATCCTGGAGGTACAGAGTATCCCTCCTCCTAGAAGAACATGATCTAGAGAAAGTTCACTAAAGAAGAGGTTTCAGAACCATAGGGAGATGAGGCTAAAGAAAAGCACAATAAGGATATGGTCAAAGAAAAGAGGATTATTGCAGACTCCATTAAGGACCATCTTATTCATCACATATCTTCATTATCCATTCCAAAAGAAATGATGGATGCATTAACCTGATTTTTTGAAGGAAACAACATCAACCGAAGAATGACCTTGAGAACTCAATTAAAGAATGAGAGGATGCATAATTCAGAAACCATCCACTCTTACTTCTCAAGAGTGAACCAGATCAAGGACCAGATAGAAGCCATTGGTGATACAGTGAATGGAGAAGAAATGGTGATGATCACCTTGAATGGCCTCCCAGGGTCATGGGATGCATTTATTCAAGGGATATGCTCAAGAAGGAAGCTACCCAAGTTTAGTAGGATGTGGGAAGATTTCAACCAAGAAGAAGCAAGGACAGAAGCAAGAGAAGAGAAGATGATAGATGATGATCAAGCCCTAGCCACCCACACCAGAAAATGAAAGAGTAAGAAAGAACCCTCCTCACCCAAGAAGTTTCAGAAGGGTTGAAGAAATATCCCAAATATCAAATGTTTTTGTTGTTAGAAAATGGGACACATTGTTGGGAATTGCTCCCTCATTCAAAGACCAAGGGAAAATAAAGGAGTTAAAAGGAATCATGTTCATACAGATGAGTATGATGAGCCACCCAAGAAGGTTGCAAAGGAAGATGAATCAAGTGATAATGAGTATGTTTTTATCTCATCCCTTACAGGAACTATCACTCATGGAAGTGACATGTGGTTGGTGGATAGTGGTGCTTCCAAGCACATGACAGGTTATAAAGACTCCTTGTTTAACCTTAATCATAAGGATTCACCGCACAAGGTGAAATTGGGAGATGACTATAAAAGGAGTAGGAGAATCCTCCTACAAGTTAGACTCAGGAAAGCTAATGAAGATGAAGGAATTTCTCTATGTTCCTGGATTGAAGATGAACCTTCTCGATTTCAGCATTGGATGAGAAGGATTATAGAGTTGCATTTGTTGATGGATAAGTTCTTATGTGGTCTAGAGGGAAGACTTTTGATGATGTTGTGGTTATTGGAGTTCGGACTCTACAAATTGAAAGGGTGATCAAATTCAACATTAATTCATGACACTTTGAATCCTAGTGAATTATGGCATAAGAGATTTTCTCACCTACATTACAAGGCCCTACCGAGTGTGAGAAAGATGGTGACGAGACTACCAAAGATCCAGGAAAAAATAGATGATGTGTGAAAAGGTTGCGCACAACGAAATGGTGTGAAGCACTCCTTTCCCAACAGTGATAGCAGAGCCAAAAGAGTATTGGACATCGTCAACTTGGATGTGTGTGGACCGATGTCAGCAACTTCACTAAGCGGGTATGTATATTATGCGTCTTTTATTGATGATTACTCACGTTAAAACTTGGATCTATTTGTTGAACACAAATAATGATGTGTTTGGAAAATTTAAATAATTTAAGGCACTGGTAGAAAACATGACAGAGTGGAAGATAAAGACCTTGCGATCAGATAATGGAGGAGAATTGACTTCAAAGTAATTCAAAGAATATTGCAAGGAAGCTGGGATTAAGAGGGAGCTTTCTATCACCTACAATCCTCAGCAAAATGGAGTAGTAGAAAGGAAGAATCAGGGGATCACAGAAGCAATAAAGGCTATGATCCATGATCAAGATCTACCTATGCATTTGTGGGTAGAAGATGTAAAGACTACAGTGTACGTGTAGAACAAAAGTCCCCACAAAATACTTGAAAACAAGATACCAGAGGAGATTTTTTCAGGAGAGGAGTCAAAAGTCAACAATCTAAGGATATTTGGCGGCCCCATATTTGTGCATGTCCCAAAGGAAAAGAAGAAAAAATTGGATCCATCCAGAAAGAATGGCATATTTGTTGGTTATAGTGACACATTGAAGGCATACATGATATATATTCCCAGTCACCAGAAATTTGAGATTAGTCAATATGTCACCTTCGATGAGAGTGCAACTTTCAGCAAATCAAAACATGACTTGTTAGCTCTCCAAGAATCACCCCCAGACTGCAAATGGGTGTAAGCTTGGTAACATACAACTTGATTTATACGAGTAGAATCCTTAATGATGGATCAATCTATGGATTGTTAACACTTGCATTCATGAGACGATTAGGAATGTATTCTAGCAGAATTGGCTTCACATGAACTCACTTAGATACTAAATAGGATTAAATGAATATGGATAGGTGCTACAAACTATAAAATCATACATACATTAGGTACACATGAAGATAAAGCTATAATAATGAAAAGGTACATATGCATACTTATATCATTAATGTAAGGAAAGATAGGCTTCTCTCAATCATTAAATGAAACAAGAACCATGTGAATTAGTCACCAATGGCACAAATACACAGAAAGTAGATATGGATAAGGAAAATCTGATTTAAATTCATTGAAGAGTCAAAAATCCAAAAATACGGTCTGATGAGTCTTCAAGTTTTACAATCCTTCTCAAGTCTTCAAGATTGAATCCCTCTCTTAGCTCATTCTAACCCTTCTCCAAGATCTCCCTCCTTCATTAAATAGAAAATAACATCAAAATATCCTTAGGAGGTCGAATCCCATCTCTTTCATTGGATTATAGGCCTTGGAGATAGGCAACAACAATCAAAGAGACAAAAATCCAACAAACTGTTAATTTTTAGGAAATTGTTGGAAGTCATTAATAAATTGTTTCCAACTCACTACATGAGGTCTTTAATGGAGCTAAAACTTAAGTGTAGGTGTACCTTGACATCTAAATGATCCATTAGAATTCTTTCGAACCCTCCTTGATAGATGGCAACCTCCCAACAAGGTGAATATCCAACAATTATGCAAAACAGAGAATTTGCAGGACATTTCGCAATGCATTGGTGTTTTAATTGTTTCTCTCAAATGCCAAACTGGGTTAGGCTGAAATTTGGTCAGCAAGTAAAAAAGGATATCATATTCCTCCACAAAACATTTAAGAGAAACCCACATCACCTTTTTGGATTTATGATCAAATCTGTAAAAGCAACTGCTACAAGAAATTTCACAACGAATTTTGCAGCGCCTGTCTCAGTTCATAGCACATGTGCCAGTTCACAATGCCAAAGGAAAATAAAGTGGCCACACTCCTTTCTTGACCTCCAAACAAGACACAAATTCTCATGGAATACTTGATGACCCTAAGTTTGATGCTGGTAATTTTGAATTTGCACCACGATGCCTACAACCTATCCAACCTACAACCCACTTCCTTAACAAGTTTGCAACACCAGTTCACAACGCCAACTTAAATATAGCTTGCACACTTTAAGGAGGTTGTTAGTTGATGGTATGATATAATACCTAGAGAAAATTTTAAATGTAGGCTCTGAAAACCATAAATCCTCCTTTACATGATCAATCTTATATGTTAACAAGACTGTGCAAAAGAGGTTCATGAGGAGAAGAATGAAGTTACTAGAGTTCTAGAGGCAGAAGCAGATGAACCAGAGGAATTAATTCATGAGGATAATGACATGGAAGAACCTCAGAGGCCAACATATATTCCTTATCACAAGAGAAGAACAACTTGGGCACATGAGTTCATCATAGATGCAAAAAGATATGGTGCCCCAGAAAAATATCTCAGGGAAAGTAAGAAGTCGAAATCGTATTCCAGCTATGTGGCATTTATGTGTGATATCATGGATGCAGAACCATTCAATTATGAAAAGGATGCAGAGAATAGGGTATATAAGGATGCCATGGGGGAGTAATATCAGTCCATAGTAAAGAATGTTGTTTGGGATGTGGTCCCCAAACCGAAGGAGAAATCAATAGTAAGTTCAAAATGGATCTACAAAACAAAACATGTAGTTGATGGTAGTATTGAAAAGTGCAAGGCTAGATTTATGGCTCAAGGACTCTCTCAGAAGGAGGGATTTGAATATGAGGAGACATTTTCTCTCGTGGCGAGATATACCTCGATCGGGACTATACTTTCGTTGGCCACAGTAATGAAATGGAAGGTGCATCAGATGGATGTGAAGACAACCTTCTTGAATGGTGAAATAAAAGAGGAAGTATATGTGGAGCAGACACAAGGGTTCGAGGTACATGATAGAGAGAAACATGTGTGCATATTGAAGAAGGATTTATATGGATTAAAGCAGGAAGCCAGAGCATGGTATGGAAGGATCGACAATTTTTTTACGATCTTAGGATTTAAAAAGAGTAGTGTAGATCCTAACCTTTAATTTAAGGTTTTGGATGATGGTCCAATAATACTACTATTGTATGTGGATGACATGTTTGTAATAGGTGTGGAAAAGCTCATCTTAGAGTGTAAGAGAAAACTGGCTACTGAGGAAGATCTTGGGATGATGCATTACTTTTTGGGTCTCGATGTATTCCATATATAGGATGCGATCTTTCTGAATCAAGGGAAGTATGCAGTGGAAATCCTGAAGAGATTCAGGATGTTGGATTGCAAGGCAATGGCTACATCTATGGTATCAAATCTGAAGTTGTTGCAGGATACGACTTCAGAGACTGTGGATGTTACTTTATACAGGAAAATGGTGGGTTTGTTGACTTACTTGAAAAACACGAGACCAGATATATGTTTTGATGTGAACACCCTGAGTCAGTATATGGAGCAACCTAGGAAGGTTCATTTGGTCGCAACAAAACATGTGATAAGGTACTTTAAGGGTACATTGGATTATAGTATCAGGTATGTGACAGACCATGAGTTCGGGTTATATGGATATTCAAATTCAGATTAGGCCGACAATATTCCTAATTGAAAGAGTACTTCGACATATTGCTTTAGTCTAGGCTCTAGTATGGTTTCTTGGAGAAGTAGGAAGCAACCATGTGTAGAAATCAGTACAACTGAGGCTGAATATGTGGCAACATGTGCAACATGTAGAGAAGCAGTGTGGCTTCGAAATTTGTTGTCTGGGTTATTTGGTCTCAAACTGGAGGTGACCTGCATTTGGTGTGACAACCAGAGTTTCATGAAGTTGTCAGAGAATTTGGTGTTCCATGACAGGTCGAAGCATATTGAGATAAAATATCACTATATCATGGATATGGTGTAGAGGGGAGTAGTGAGGCTCCAGTATGTGACTACCGATGAGAAGTTTGTGGACGTGTTGACCAAGCCATTGTCGAGGATGAAGTTCGAGCACTTCAGGGACAAGCTTGGCATGGTCCCTCTTTAGAGGGACTAATGAGGTACAAATGCATTGCGGGGTAGTGGATGCCCTAGGGACATGTTGTATCTATTTGAGAGCTACCCACAGGCCTTGGATGCATTGATTGTGAAGTCACATGAGTGCACATGATGAGGTACAAATGCATTACAAGGTAGTAGATGTCATGGTGACATGTTAAAGCTATTTGAGAGCTACCCACAGGCCTTGGATGCATTGGTTGTGAAGTCATTATGTACTATGGATATATGATGATGTTTAGATTCATATGTTTAATAGTCAATTGTCATGAGCTCGTGTGGCAACAAAGAATACCTTCCTAGTTAAGAGGGAGTGTTGATATTTTTATGTAACTACAAAAGATAGTGTTTTGTATTTGTATTGGTCAAACCTCAAGAAGGTTATTGTAATCTTATTGTATAAATCGGCTCAAAAGAAATCATTGTTTTGTTGTTATCCTTATTGTAAAATTAAAAAAAAACCCTCTTAGGGTTGCATCTTTTYGGRAGTCAAGTTATCTATATAAATAGAGGTCGTGTTCCTCTCATTTGTATACACACACAACTTGCCTTCTCTTGTGTATTTGGAGAATATAAAAGGAGGTCTAACGCAGGAGGTATTTKTTTCTTGGTCTTTGGTATCTTGGTCTATTTTTGGAGAGCTATACTGTGACATTGTACTGGTTGAAGGAATCTATGTTGAAGAATTAATTGTTGGGTTTTTATCCCCCACGAGGGTTTCCTGGGATATATCTCGTGTTTTGTGATTGYTTATCTTTCATTGATCATATTACATGCAATTGTTAATGAATGTTAAAGAAGATAATTGTAACTTATAAAATTATAACAATATGAAATTAGGATTCACGGTTAGGGGGTATGGGATTTGAGGTGGGGAGTAGTGGTTAGAGGTCATAATTAAGGGGTTCCAATGTGTGGACTAGGGGTTAAGAGGTATAAATTTAGGGATAAATAGATAAAGGGTAGGTTTATGGGGTTATGTAGTTATGGATGATAAGGGGTTAGGGGGTATGTATTTAGGAATAATAGGTTAGGGGGTATGTAGTTAGGGATATGGTTATGGTGTTAGGGGTGTAATTATCGAAATAGATCATGCGGTTTGGGGTTGGGGTAAATGGGTATGTAATTTGGAGTAATGGTTATGGGTGTATGCATATATTAAGGATATGGGGCACTTATTTTTTGCCACTCAAATTCGAACTAATTCACTAAGGAATTAAACTTATTATTCTATTATTAACTATTTAATATTATTAGGCATAACACTGCATATTTATGCAACCTTAATGACTAGTTATTCCATTATTCATGAAACCATAATCCTAAAGGAAATATAACACATGAAATCAAAATAATTAAACTTAAATTTTATTCAACTGTGACATAACCATATCAATTCAATATTAACTCAACACAATTCATAGATACAATTAAGAACATTTATTTGTCTAGAATTGTTCACCAACTGGATACATAAGAGGGACTTTCCACCCAACCATAGGCTCCCTACTACTCCAATTCTCTCTACAATAAATGCCACCTCTGAGTTGAGGCTATGAATCCATAATGAGCACATTCTTCCTATGGTTGGCTATAATTTCTCTTTTCATAGCCCAATTACTAGGTTCACAATCACTTACAACAATTCACAATCTAAAACCCTCTTCCCCTTTAGCCTACACAACCCAAGGGATGGGATCCCTTCTTTTCTTAGTAGTCCCTCATGTTATCCCGTTTCTCTCCAAGTCTCTAGCATAGGACAACCATGAAATCTCTTCATTTGGATTTCAGAGAATTGTTAGTTGTAGCTAAATTTCCTCAATTATAGAAAATATAATTATGTACACCCACAACTCTTTATAATTTTATGGTTGCAGCTCCATGGTTTGAATTTAGTATACACATAAAAATTCTCTTTAGGGTGATTTCCCTAATTTCCAAGACAAAGGATAGTTCACGGGGTGAATTCTCGACTTCTGTTAAGTTTAGCTCTTTAATATTGAGCAACAATCATCCTCAATATTCCCCCTTGAACCTTCAAAATTCAAACCACCATAATAATCACAATAGTTAGNTCAAAAAATGAATGTATGGTTCATAGTATAGGTTGTATTCAAACCACATATTTATATATTAGTTAAAATAATTGTTTCATCACATCAACTTTTCTTATATACGAAGGGATCTTAACATTGTTGTCGATACTCTTTTCAAAGATGCATTATTTTTGCATTTATTTTGGAAGAATTCTTGAATGGAGGTTTGTTCTTTGAAAGAGATGGAGTACTCTTTGATTTGTAATCTCACTTGCTGGTTTAGTTTTTGTTATAATTTGTTTTGTTTAATCAGTTATTTGTAAAGGATTATCATGGATTGTTGTCTATAATTTTTTGAACTTGGTGATTGGATTTCATCTAGTCATATGATGGACCTTGTCAATAACTAGAGGTAGATCCTGGCTACTTTTTTGTGTTCTACACTTAGGCACCTCAAGATTGTACCTTCCATTTTCTTTATAGAAGATACATTTTTTGGGGGGGAAAATATATTAGTTAAACTTATATATGAAAATGTGGTTCTAATGTGTTCATATATTACTAAACTAATTTATTAATATGTGACAAATGTTATCTCATAGATTCTCCCTAGAGGAAAAGTCTCAACCTATCCAAGGGGAAAACTTAAGGACATGGACAATGTTAAGCCTTGGACAAAACCCCATGTTATGTATAAAACCCCTTATGAAGCCCCTTATTGAATTATTACATTTCTAGTGTTATATTTGTATGTAGGCTAAAACTTGTCGAGGGGTAAAACTTATCTTTAACTCAACAATAGGAATCACACCCAGAGACGAGGCCCAATTAGATTCTTCCTTGTTTGAAGTAATGTGATTCTTTAGATGGATAATCCGACAAGTTTCAATGGTCTTTACTATGTTATCGAATGGGTCTTTATAGATTGTTTTCTATTTTTTATAAGTTCATTTATTAAGTGTTCAATGAATGAATTCTTAAGAAGGTTGGGCTTAGGCTAACCTCTTACCAACAACATGTAGATGAAACTGCTTTTAAACCAGTATCAAAACAATAATATTTCCTTATTGATCAATCGAAAAATATCATCTAAGAAAATGGAAGGTATTCATAGACACAACATATAACCAAAAATAATTCAAGTTACAGTATAACACAATTTTATAACACCATCACATTCATGCCAATATACATATAGTGATTGTTGCAATGTTTCAAGATAACTCAAAAAACACAATTATTGTCTTACTAAACCTCTTGTAGTAGTCAACCATCAAATCAAAAAAATCCACAAATTGAGTTACTCCACAAGCTTTGGAAAAAATTGTATTCAGTTCTGCATGAGCCTCAAAATTAAACTTCAAAATAGTTCTTTGTCTAATCCCCCACTATTACAAAATTGTTGACCTTTCAAAACGAGGTCGACTACTTTATTTATATCAAAAATTCATGCAAAAACTTATCACTAATGCTTGTTAAACAAGAGATAACAAAAAATAAAGTGGATCATATCTACATGGAAGCTATCAGTGAGCTTTCGTTAACTCATAGGGTTATCTTTGTCATATTCATACCATTTGGAGAATAGATCTTCACAAGTGAGTAAATATGGGAATTGGTGCTAGTCCATCGACATGCTTAGCCTATCCTTCATCTCCATTTACCAGTCTCTAAATCTGTCGACCTCAAAGCCTAGATGTTGTAGGACCCATGTTGTCCCTATTGGCCCATCAACAAGTATTTTAACCTATCCCTTGTCGAGCTTCTGAATCTCCCAAACATTAGCTTCAAACTCGTCATCTAACTCATCGAATCGTCGTGATATGATGCGTAAGTCGACGAAGTCGTTTGGGGATTCTATTGTATCACGTTGTCATTGATGTCAAAGGGTTGATTTCAAGTATTGTCATAGTAATATCATTAATTCATTGATTGTTAGATCATGTGTTCATTGATGTCAAAGGATTGATGTGATACATGTCAAGTGTTGTCATAGTGATGTGTTGGTTGATAGGAAGAAGTTGTATCATTGATCTCATGTCATGGTTGATAGTAAGTACCAAATGGATGAACTTAAAAGTGGTCCCCTTATCATGAAATCCCTCATGAGAAGACGCTTGTGAGGTCCAAATGGTTAAGTGGTAGATTCATCCTAGTAGTATGGTTAGGGAACACAATTTTGTTTGAAGAATATTGTTATGAATATCAATGACTTTTTCAATAAGACTATTCTATATGGATATTTCTTGTCATGCCATTTATGGTGATATGTGGAACGTCACATAACTCCTTACTATTAGAGAGTTATGGCCATGTGAAGTTGGATAACCCTCATGTGTTGTCTAGAAGCCCCTAGAAGGTCAAAGAAGTCAAATTATTCTAGAATATCCTAGAATAAAGTTTACTAGTAAAAGTGGTTAATCATAGGTTAAGTGGTTGCAAAAAGAAAAAAATTAAAAATAAATTAGTTGCAACTAGAAGTGGAGAAGTTACTATTTGTGGAGAAAGTAGTTATAAGTGGACAAGTGGTTAGAAGTGGGTTAGCCCCAAAAAGAAGGAAGTTGGTTAGAATTGGTTAGATGAGGAAACTACTTGAAAAGTATAAATAAGAGAGAAAGGGTCTCTTACAAGTGTATCTCTTGAGTATATTGAAGATATATGATGTTGAAAGATTCATTGCAGGTACTCATGAAGGCATTAGAAGTTTTGTAAGTCTGAGGTTTGATGATGAAAATTTTGGAGGTTCATAAAACCCTAGTTTTCTGAGGCGTACGTGGGATGATAGTGAAAAGGTAGCATACAGACATGGGTTGACATTAGAAGATGTAGCATACATATGTGGGATGTACTTGAAAAGGTAGCGTACATTTGAAAAAGTACATGAAAACTTGAGTGAGCACTGCTACCAGATTCCTGAAGTATGAAACAAGTTCTAGATTAGCATTCTATAGGTTCAGATCCACTATAGAGGTTCTGGTATCGGTAAATATTGTCTTGATGTTTAGAATTTCTTATGGTATGGTGAATGATTGAAGCATTCTTTGTATGGTT
>JZKD02S1888247.1:51551-66136 GCA_000966675.3 Picea glauca | reverse complement strand
CAGGGTTACTAGAGGTCACTCCAGTCACAGGTGTTATATTCGGAAAGTGACATTGAGCTAAAAAGGGTTAAAAGCGCTTTTAAGTCATTATGAGCTAAAAATAGAAGTCAACAGTTAATTAGGGTTTCAACATGATTTAGGGTTTTGGAAGTCAACAGTGAATTAGGGTTTCAGCATGATTTAGGGTTTTGGAAAGCTATAAAGGAAGGGTCGGCGACCTAATTCATCAGTATGCAGATTATGACTTGTCATTGAGGAGAAGAGGTGCATCTCAAGAGGGATAGTTCAGTGTATTCCAAGAGGAAGACACCAGTTGGTTGATTTCGGTGTTGAAAGACACACCCTAGTTACTGGGAAGATCATCCAGGTCTTCCATCATTCTTCATTGATTCCGCAGTGCTCCCATATTCCGGGTATTATCTTTTAGTTGCTTATTTTTATTCCGACTAAGATCCTTTTGTCTTTTGATCTAGACAAGTGTTGTTATTTTATTCAGCCGCAGTTGCTTATTTGTATTCCAGCTAAGATTCTTTATCTGTTGATCTAGTCGAGTATTGTCAGTTTATTCAGCCGCATTTGGCCACTTTGTAATCCACAGAGATATCATAATACAAACTTTGCAGTCCTTTGCCGCGTTTATTATTTGTATGATCATTTATATGATGTAAACCTTTGATCCTACACACACATTAGCAGTGTTTCCTAGACTAGCCAATTCAGGAACATTACATATAGCGTGGCTTCCAACATCTGTTGGAATAGTTATTCTTCTAAGACATATGTCTGGATTAGAAGAATGGTTCTTGTTTCACTTTGTGGAGTGAGTGACTTATTCAGTATCATGCCTGATTACTGAGATCGAGTATGACTTCGAGAGATGATGTAGTTTATGCTATCATATGATATTGATAATAATGAGGGTGCTCGTGATCTAATCATGAGATAGCCTGTATGGCTATAATGATGCTACCAGTTGAATGGTATGTTTGTGCTCAAGACCATTGCCTTCAATGCTTCCCTAGCTAGGAGGGAGTGTTGATATTATGGTAGTTGCAGGAGGTATTAACCTCCACGTGTAACCCTGACAAGAATAGAATATTCTGGGAAGCAAGAAGAAACCCTAAAGCATTGGACATAACCCTAGAAGACAAGTCGGCTAAAGGAAATATTTAATATTGAGTTTTTGGCCTCCAGAATGAGAAGTTGGCCTAGATAGCTAAGGAGAAGCAGTATAAATATAGGACGCCAGATCTCATTTGACACACACAGCTCGCAAGTGCAAAAATGTAAGAGTGCGCACTGCAGAAATTGAGTAAGTGCGTAAGTCTGGAGAGTAGCTGCAGCTGCAGCTAATGCAACCCGTATTCTCGGTTTAGGCTTGGACTTTCTATTGGTTATGTTTTGGACATTCTTCCTTGTCTGCTAGCCCTGGAGAGAGGTACACTACATTGATTGGCTATTAGGCCTAGGGTTTGCTTCCAGAATTATTCTCTGTCAAGGTTAAGCTGCTCGGGGGTGCTTTGGCCTATGGTTGGGTGACAATAATTTTCTATGGTTAAACGAGCACACCTATTATTTTTCTAACATAATGACCATCCCCCTCTCCAAGCCCGATCCTAGAAGAAATCCCCCAAACTAACTCTCCTCTAGTGATTAGCATAGAGGTACCCGAGTTCTCCCGCCTAGACTTGCATGACTTAACCAAACTCCATAACCTTACTCTGGAACAATGACACATTGTCATCCTCCAATCACCCCAATCCCCTCCCACTTCTAAGACACATTCAAGTTTTTCCCCAAACTCTTCCTTATGCATGAACCTCTTCCCCAAAGACATTGTCACATTCCTCCATCCACTAAATCAACCATTGCCCTCTTTAGTTCTCAACTCCTCCAAAACAACCACAATTCAACAACAATCTTGCACCACCAAACGACACTCCAAACATTCCTCCTACTTTTCTTATTTTGAGAGTTGATGCATTAGAAGATAACATAGTAGGATTTAGATTGGCAAGATTGGTATCTAGTCAAGAAGATTTTGAAGATGTTGTATTTGATGGTTCCTTGGATGTTTCACATTATTTAGACGAAACCATGACTAAAATGAGATATTTTTAGATTCAAGATTTGATTCAAAAGTGTCAGGCTCTAGAATGTGAGAGTGTGAAATTGATTATACAGCTTGCAAAGACAATCCACACTTAGTGATGCATAAGACAAAAGCCAAGCTTGAGAATCCTTGAATAGAATAGTGATGGATTTAGAGTGAGAATTAGCATAGAAGAGAAAAGAAGTTGAAGAAGAGAGAATCACATGACAACCCATCAAGACCAGGGAAAACAATGCACATGCAAAAATTAGAGTCAACAAAGCTCAGACATATAGATTATCAAACAACTCTTCAACCCTTTTTGGATGTAGTCTCAAGGTTTTGGCAAAAGCATGCCATTCTTCCAAAGGCACGYGCTTCTCTTTTGCAAACARTTTCCAAAGTTGAGGGATATCACATTATCTTGCAACTTAAGTATGATACCCTTTAGCAATCTATCCTTAACTCACCAGACMAATAAGCAGTGCACTATTAAAATAGCATTGTGTGTAGGGGTCATAAAGGAAATGGATGACTAGAAGATTGATGCAAACATTTTACAGCAACAGCTAGATGATTTGATAGCAATAGGTGCAATMTTTCCCAGCTTTTGAGCTTTTGTGCTACCCAATAAACCTTTTCGAGTTTTGCAACAAAGATAKAGGTATTGAAGACAGTGCAGCKCATAACACCTAGTCAGGTTACTTATGCTGCCTAGTTTTTGACCAATCTTGYAAATACCAACGATGCACTTCAACACCAAAWGCTCAATCAATCAAAGATCATCAACACTTCCATGGAGCTTGTGGAGTGAAGTGTTAYCCCRATACTTCCTAGTTCTAGCTAGAAGCAATAACCTTACAGATTTTGATTTTTTTTTTGTCTCACAATTGGCTATTCTTTGCRCCAAACAAAGCAAACAGATTTTATCCCACTTTGACAATTTTTTATGGATGGTTTGCTTCATATCACCATATTCCAACRGCCTCCAATTTTTTCAATGYACAGWTGGATTTTCCTTCCACACAGATTTATTAGACATAAAACTGCCCACTTAGCTTTTATATGATTGTCAAATCACTTAACAAAATCTGCTCACTTTTATGTAAAATCAACATGCATAACCAACTCTAGAAACTACTCAAACATCATGAGAACATAAACTGAAAATCAGATCTGCAAGTACACAAAGTTTGGACAGCAAAGTATGCTTCATATATAAGATAAAGTCGCAAGTACATACCCACAACTTAATACAAGTTGGTACAAGTCACACTCACCAAACCCTACCTAGGCCATCAACCATAAATAGCAAACCCAAGCCACCAACTCCTCCTAGCAAGGAAGCACTCCCAACCAAAGCTGGTCACTCCACCAAAGATCAACAACTAGCAAGCATACACATTGGCAAGTCCATTTTAGCAACTACACTTGCATCTCACAAGTGTACAAGAGAAAACAAGATAGTCTCCCTCTATTCTCTCCACATCAAGTTATCAACCACTCCAAGTGGTACTAGGGTTTCCAATACCTCAAAACCCTAGTCTTTTTCTCTCCAAAGAACCACAAGGACTAGTGCTCTCTTTCCTCATTTAAGGTTTCTCCCAAACCCTAGCTTCCCCGATCTTTTTAAGGGCAAACCCTAACCCTAATGTCTAACTTGCATCAACACAAGAACCCTAGCGCACAATTTAATAGAGAAAAGTACAAAGTAGAAGAATACATATAAAAGAGACAAGTTCACTCTAGCTCTCACATCTCTAATACGAGTATGTGATCACTAGGATGGATGAAAAGACTCTCTCCTCCCTTTATATATATTATAGATGAAGGAGGCCAACAATAATAATGTGGACAAGGTCCACAAACAGTCAACCTAACTAACCACTAGATAGGTCCACATGTGAAGCGCTCCAACTCCAAGTGACACAGGTGAAGCTTCAAGGTATGCATGTTCATCAATCAAGGGTCCCAAGGTGAGTGCTCCACAAGAAAGGTCTAGCACTCCTCTCCAAAGGTCTCCAATGCTCCAACACTACCTCCTAAGCCATGTGCTCCTCTGGGCCCACCACACCTCCACGAACACTCCTCAACCCAAGCATCCTCAACTGAAGTATAAGCCTCCATGTAAGCATCCAAGTGTCCCCATGCTACCTAGGACTCCTCCTAAATTCCCAATGGTACTCCAAATAGGTCATCCTACCTAACAAGCAACCAAGCCCTCCATGTGTGCCTCATAAGGAATGTCACCATGCCACATAGATCTCCAACCTCCTAAGGAAGTGCACCACATAAGCATCAAGTCAAGGTATTACAATCCATGAGTAACATATCTCCAATGTATATGTCCACTACAATACAACCAAGGGTAGTCAACACACTATGCACTCCACATCACATGAAGCATCCCCAAGAATGGTGTAAACACTTTCGAAGTAACCCAAAACCTAACACTTACTACCCGATGCACATCCCCTAAAGCCTTTTGACATACCCTTTTTCCTACAAAATCCCTTCCTTCTAACATTATTCTACAAACATAGGTCTCCTATGTCACGTTCCTTTATGACATTCTAGACAAGTCCCATATATATCTCTCCTCCTCGACACTTGCCGCCTCTTCTACCCTAGGGACATTAGGAGACCCATCGAAAAATTGAGCTCTAAAAAAGAGCCCAAAGTTGTTAATTATGAGGGGTTCCAAGCTAAATGTCTCAAGCATGATTTAGACTACCTTGCATGGTTTAGCATGGTTTAGACTACCTTACAAATCTCTCAAGCATGGTTTAAACACGCAATTAATGAGCTTGTTTTCTTAAGAATTTTTTACACCTTGGACTCATCATATCATCCATTCTTTCACAAATTGAATAACTCTACGACTATTATGATTGGTCCACGTTCCCAAGCTTTATGCCAATGTACTTGACATGTTTCTTTCTAAACAATTGGAGAAAAGTCATTGCAGCTAGAGGTCAAGTGAGGTTCAAGAAGGACTATCAAACACATACTCACTATAGAACTATTATCAAAGAAGTGAGGTGGCGGTATTTTAAGGTCTGTTGTTACTTTATGGATGTTAGAAAAGCATTTGCCTATATGCCCAAACACAATGTATTTGAGAGCCTTTGGGACATTGACATATCCAAGTTACTCATCATCACCATCATGAGACTTTTAGGATCGATCTTTTGGACCTAATTAGGAGCACCATTTGAGTTAAACAAGTAGGGACCCTTTCTCCGAAATTTTTTAGGCACTATATTGACAAGTTCAAGGAATTCCTCAAGGCTAACACACATGTTGACGAGGGTTGTATCCTACACCATATTATGAGTTCATTTCTCCTCTTTGTATATGATGTCAATTATACTAGCTTCCTCTCCCAAGGGTTTGCAAACACATTTGGATGCACTCGCCAACTTTTTCCATCATTTCCATCTTGAGGCTAACCTTAGCAAGGCCAAGGTCGTGGCCTTTAACAACTCAAAGGATTCATTATCTAGGATCCATTTCTTCTACAGGGGGGAACCAATTGAGATCATTATGACCTATACTTGGGCATACACTTTACCAGCGTTGTATTCAATACAAGGTTGTCGTCCCAATCATGACTATGTAGAGGATATGTAGCCTATTGATGCCCTCAACAAACCCCAAACCCTAGAGGTTGAGGACCCTCCAAAAATCTGTAAATTTTCAACAATCATATCTTACTTTTCTCTGTGACTCAAGCTTTTGATGCAATCAGTGCTCTCAAAGGATTTCAAGTTCTTTAATTAGTTCGTTGACTAACTCTATTACCTAAATTGCACTTGAATGCTTATAAGCAAACGGTTGATTGATCTTTGCTTTGAGTTTAGTTGGATGACTAACCTGGGTTTGATGATCTTTGAGCCTCCTTTGACTACCTTATGCTTTCACGGTGTGATGAATTCAAAAACGTCTCGCATGTGAAGACCTTACCAAAGTATCTTTGTTTATACTGTGATAGCTTGATTGTGGTGTTTTCCTTTGCTTATCTATGGACTCCTTGATGGCATGTCTATGGTGTGCATTAAGCAATAAAATTATCCATGCTTAAGAATCAAATGCATAGTAATCAAAAGCATATATTAAACATGCATTGCAATCAAGGATTTTTCTCTACTATGTTACATAAGTATTTGCTAATCCCATCATTGCTAAGTGCATCATCACCATTGGTTAGGGCGTGTATCATTAGACTAGGATTATCAATGCTTGTGTAATGATCACAATCAGTGCTTGGCCTCCATAATGCACACACATACCTATTGCTAAGAGATATGCTTATTTAATACGATAGAAAAGGGAATAGCAAGACCAAAATAAATCAAAAATATGGAGATACAAGAAATAAATAGATGTGATGTCAAATTTGTTTAGACCACTAGCTCTCCACCTTCCTAGATGCAGTGTTGGTTCTTGGAACAAAACATGCATTTACGCAAAGCAGATAGAAAAGTAAACGGACTCCTTTACACTTTCTAAATAAAGCAAGCAAGATAACCTGGATTGCTATGTTACTTTTCCAGCAACATAACATTTCAAGGTGACTCATATACAGTCTCAATAGTCTTGATTACATTCACAGTGAGTAAGATCTATTTTCTTTACTCGCCACTTCTTACATGTTGCATTAATGCATTTGTAGGCAAATGATCCGGGCAAGGAACACAACATTTAGAGGTTACACAGAGGATCCAATCCATTGAATAACTTCTCTGACAATCATGACTAAGTCCTATTGTCGATTACAAATCTAGGTAGTTGCATTTTGTCCAAGAGGCTTCCGGGTAATGTGTATTGATTCAAGACATCCCAAGGTCACAAGCAAATGAATAAGAGAAATTCTATCATTACTTGTGGCCTCCAATTACCATGGACAAATCATGAAGCCTCCATGCACTCTCAAATAGTGTATGAATCAATAGTCCACGCCCTAGCAGCCATAGGCCCTAGGTGAAGTCAATAAGCTCTAGTGTATGATGCTGGCAAGATAAGTGAGTTGTGGCATAAGCAACAGAGCCCTTCCTCTCTTAAAAGATATGGTGTAGGGTTTTCCAAACTTGAAGGTTGAAGAGACTAGAATATATAAAAAATGTGCAGTCGAGAAACATTCAAAAATTGTATTTCTAACCAACAAAGAGAGATTCTTGACTTGATACATGCAAAATTGTGTGGACTTGTATCCTCTTCTTCATAAACAAGTAGTCTTTATTATGTTTCCTTCATTGATGATTCCTCACATAAACACTGAATTTATTTTTTGGAAATGAAGTGTTTAGCAAGTTCACAGAGTTCAAGACCTTGGTCAAGAATTAGACAGGAAAGAAGATCAAAGTGTTGAGATCTAACAATAGAGAAGATTACGCCTCCAAAGAGTTTGATGCTTGTTGTAGGGATGTAGGGATTAAGAGGGGGTTGACAATGCATTACAACCCATAGCAGAATGGGGTTGTAGAGAGGAAGAACTAGTCCATTATGAAGACTACAAAATCCATCATCCAAGACATGGATCTACACATGTGCATTTGGGTAGAAGTGTGTAATATTGTAGTCTACACTCTGAATGGATGTCCTCACAAGATTTTGAAGGATAAGACACCAAAGGAAGCTTTTACCAGTAAGAAACCTGAGGCATCACATTTCAATGTATTTGGTTGTTTTGTCTATATTTGTGTTCCTAAAGAGGAGTAAGTTATAACCCGCTAGTATCAAGGGTTATTTTTGTTGGTTACAACGAAACTTCCAAAGCTTATCGAATCTTATGCTCTTGCACAACAAAAGGCAGTGTTGAGTAGAGATGTGAAGTTTGTGGAGGATGGATGGTCCTCCAAATCCCACAAACCTTCTACGGAGATTAAAGAAGTTGTTGTTCCACTTGCTGATCCAAAAGAATGGGAGAAATCAAATTCAGATCAGCCTAGTTTTAGTTAAGGAACCGAGACCTCTAAACCTACCAATACAGCGAAAAAGTTAAGATGACTTACACAAACATTATAGGAGGCAAAAGAGCAAGTAGGAATGCCAAAGACTTCTTTTCGAGTGAGCCATCCCCCTAAAAAATTTCCTACTTACATTGCACTAATGTCCTTCATTCTTGAGACAGAGTCTCCCATCTTTGAGAAGAAAAATGTGGAGAAAGTATGAAGCATTGCCATGACTAAAAGTACAAATCCATAATCAAGAATGATATGTGGGATATTGCTCAAAGATCAATTAGGAAGCCAATTATTTATTCTCAATGGTTGTACAAGAAAAAGCATGCCATTTATGGTAGCATCAAAAAGTTCAAGGCCAAATTTGTAGCCAGAGGGTTCTCTCGGAAAGAGGGAGTTGATTATGATGAATCCTTTGCTCTCTATTGCATCTTCTTTTTCGTTGGCCTCTTTACCAGATAGATGTGAAGGTTTCTTTCCTAAATGGAGTGATTGAAGAGGAAGTATACATAAATCAATAGAGAAGGTTTGAGGTGCATGGGCAAGATACCCATGTGTACAAATTGAAGAAATCCCTTTATGGATTGAAGCAAGCACCATGATCTCGGTACTATAGGATAGATCAATATTTGTAAAATCTAGGCTTCTCCAAGACTTGTGTAGATTCAAATCTTTATTATTTGTATGATGAGATTGATTTGCTTGTCTTGGTGCTAGATGTAGATGATTTGATTCTCACGGGGAGTTCTAAGAAGTTTATTATGTGGTGTAAGCAGAAACTAGCCAACAAATTTATTATGAAGGACATTGGTCTTCTATAATGCTTGTCTCGGTGTTGTGTTGATAATTTGATTCTTACAAAGAGTCCTAAGAAGCTTAATGTGGTGTAAGCAAAAACTAACCAACAAATTTGATATGACGAGCATTGGTCTTCAGCATTTTTTCGGTCTCGAGGTATGGCAAGGTGCAGGTGAAGTCTTCCTTGGGCAAGGGAAGTATACTATGGAGATTTGGAAGCAATTTAAAATGGTTGACTATAAACCCTTAGCTACACCTATGGTACCAAATCTTAAGTTAACTTGTATTCAAGATACTAATTTAGTTGACCCTACTTTGAACATGCAGTTGATTGGGTCCTTGATGTGCTTAATAAGTACTAGGCCGTGCATTTTCTACGCAGTGAATACATTGAGTTACGTGGGCCAATCATAATAGTCATGTAGGTCTCATTGGAAAGTTGGCAAGCATGTGCTCAGATACTAAAGGGCATAATCTATTATGGCATGAATTACTCTGGAGATGGTGAATTGTTGCTAGATGGATTTTTGTAGATATATATTGGGTTAGATATGTTGGTACTTGGAAGAGCACTTATAGGTTTTGTTTCAATTTAGGATCAGGTGTGATTTTTTGGTACAATAAGAATTAAGTAGCAATTGCTCTCAGTTCATCTTAAGCAAAGTATATGGCAGCTTCATCTACTTATTTTGAAGCCATTTAGCTTTGCAAGTTGATTGCAAAGTTCACCAATCAATTGTTGGAACCTATTGTTGTTTACTATGACAATCAGAGTTGTGTTAGGCTCTCTAAGAGTCCAATATTCCATGATCACCCCGAACATATTTATACCAGTAGCATTTCTAAAGAGATTAGATGCAAAAGGGCTATAGTGTTGGACTACATTCCTACAGATTTGCAAGTAGCTGACATTTTGAGGAAACCCCTAGCTAACAGGAAGTTTGAGAAATTGAGGGAGAAGCTAAGGTCATTGGAGAACACCTTCCTCACAAAGAGGGTATGTTAGATTACCTTGGTTCCTCGATAGTTGTCTCCTTTCATCCTGAGCAAGTAGCAAGAGTAGGACATGTTACCAACCAAACTAGCAGCCTACCAAGGTCCTTAGACTACTAGGGCAGAAACACAAGGGATAGGTGCCCAATGTCACCACAACACCTATTTTTCCCTGTTCAATCCAAACTCCTACACTAAGAGGCTCAGGGAGGCTTCCCGCAAAAATTCACTTCACCTCAAAGGATCTTGGGACCAGTGCCTAAACAAAAAACACTAGGTGAAGGTAGGAATTAATTTTTTAACTAACTTGTTGGATCAATAGATAATGCAGAAAATGAAACAACCAAACAGCAAGCTAACTTACCCCAATCCACCAATATATTGGCTAAGATAATGCACAAGGATGGGTTAAATACTCTTACCACTTCATGAATGATTTGTACTATCTGTACCTCTGATAGAGTGGCTGGAAACGAGATGTTTCTTTGCTGCCCTGTTATATCAGATCTGCAAAACAGAGGAAAAACGCAGAAAACAGCAAGGAAATTGGCCTTTTGAGGCCCCCCACAAGTGTATAATCACAGTAGAGGCGATATCTCCCTTAATACTTCATCAATTCAAAAAATGCAATATGGGTTTTGTACGTAAAAATTTTACTATCATTTTGAGTCCATGTATTTTTGCCCCCGAGGAACCACTACATGGGAATCCATGAACTGCCTCGAAATCTGTGAAATGGTGATCACTTTGTCAGATTGTCATGTTGTGAACTACGAATGATAATTCACCATGACCAAGAGATGCATACAAACTCAATATAAAATAGCCATGTGGGAAGACATAGGTGTACATGACATTGACCAGACTAGGCCCCACAAATTGCAATCACCCCTACATAAAACTCATGGCTCCACACAACTCATGTGTCTACGATAGATCCATTCCAAGGCCTCCAATCCATTCCAGGACGAAAGGCATTGAAATGGGGACTAAGGAGATTGATCATGGTCGGACCAAGTCTGGGAGTCCATTATACAACATCATTGACTATGGTTTACATGGCTTTAACTTGCATCCTTGGGCTTACAATGGTGTAGCCAAGTGAAAAAATGTAGGGTACCTCCTGGAGAGGTAACAGTTGGCTCCAATTGCGAGACACTTGCTCTTTCTAAGAGGATGTGAGAACCCCAAAATCTTTCACCTGTAAACTTGAAACAATCGCACACAAAACATCAGATGAAAGGAGAGGGAGTAGAACATGAAGTATTATCCCTTCATAGAAACAAAATAAACCAAAGCAAAATGCATCTAACTGAAATGAAAAGCTGACATGAAAGGCTAATCTAGTGCTCATAATAGAGACCTTATTTGTCCTACCTACTCTAATCAAGGAAATAAAACCCATTAAGTAAAATCGAATAACCAATGCAACCAACAGATAAATTCATCATTACCTTGGGTTTTACCTTTGTGCTTGGTTACTAAGAAAAAGAGTGAAATGTCAAACCTGTAGAATGCATACATCGAAACTTCCTTCATAGCATGGACCATATCTGCGATGGAATCCTCATCATGTAGAAGAAAATTGAAGAAGCACCTTGGTTCACCAAGGCTACTGCAAGCTTCTTTGATCCATAAGTCAACAGAGCTAATGTTCTTGTCATTCTTATCTTAAACATTGCACCATTCATCAACACTACTCATCGAACTATCAAGTGAATAGGGCCTTGATGGCAGCTCCAGCTAAAACCTGCATAAAGACTGTTGCCCTTCCTGGTTGTATCTAGTCACATTTATAAACAAATGGTGAGCAAAACCATGAACACTATAAGAGCATGTGAACCTGTGAGTTATGGTTGGCTGCTTCGGTGTCTAAGGTTGAAAGCTCATGAAATAAGTCTGAAACTGAACATGTTGTGGCCTGCCTACCACTGTGACCCTCAAACTCTCATTGTCAAATGGATCTTTATACACTTGAGAGCTACTGATTGAGGATGTCCATTATTGAATAATTTATGACGTAGCGTGAGTGTGGAAGTCCCCTTTCTACACCTGTAAATGTAGTTGTTCCTGTATCATGGAGAAATTTGGTTGCTCATATGGCCAAAACTCTGCCATCTCATGCTCGTCATTCTCTGTATCATAGATGGGATCATCGTCAAAATGATAGTGACTTGTATCCCATTTGCATATGTCGACCTAAAGGAATGCATCAATACTTTCCATCTATGTGCAATCATGTTCTTTTACAGTGAAGAACTGCCCACCAAGTTGTCCCCTTCTGAATCACTGCAAGATGTATCGTAAAAATTGGATGATCGAAAAGGAATGTAGGTTGTCGGATCTGTACTTTCATCTGGAGGTGAGAGGGTGGATTCCTGAATATCACTGTTAACAATGCTTTCCTCACCCCTTTGATCTTCAATTGTATTCTGATTCTTGATGGAAAGATGAGAAGATTCTTCTTCACCACGTGCCTCATCCATTTCTTCGATGCTTTTCAAATAGGCCTCCCATAAACCACCGCCAATTTTTGAACCTGAGCAATCATGTGAAATCAGTTCATGGGAGGGAGGAGAAGGATAAGCCTCTTCATAGAGATCATCTTGAAGCTTTTGTATGCGAGGCTCAAAATACTCCGCTTTGATATAGTTTGATGAGAAACTGAGTGCATCTATTTTCTCTTTCACACAAACACCATGATCTTCGTTGTTATTGTTGACCTTGATATCTTCCATAGGGAGACCAAGATCATCCTCAATAAGTTTTTGTGCAGAATATAATTCCTCTATTTCACGAATTAGGGGCAACCAACCTGTTGAGTCATAATCCCAACTTGTACAAAATACTTCCAAAAGCTCTACAAAAGACAAAAACATACCTTTGCCAAGGCTTTCATACCACATTTGTGCAGACCCTTTCAAACTCATGCCGAGAAATTTCATCATAACATCCTCATGAAAAAAGTCATTTTTCTTGCAATATTCGATCAATGCAAACGGGTGCTTTACAACAAAATCCCCATAACCATAGAAAATGGGAAAGTCTCCTTCCATGTCAATTGCATGATCATGGGGAAAACTCTTCATCCCAGAAAAGTTAACCAAAGTATAACATTTTGCTAACCATGGAAGGAGCTCCTCCATGTTTCTTTATTTGTAGAACTCAAAGTAAGGTTAAAATGAAAATCTTGAGTGAACAATATCTATTAAAATACCACAATGGAATCGCCAATAGATACCTTACTTCTTACCTTGGAGAGCGGCTTCTTGTAATGTACCTCTTTATTATGTTTGGTTCGAGTGGAGTCGCCAGATGAGATCCTACAAGTTAGTCAATAAAATAGCAATCTCACCAAATACAAAACAAGAAAACTTGCCCAGATGATATGTCGTTGAGGAACCGGGCCAAATGACCTTGCTCCCTGGCAACGGCTCCAAAAAATGTTACCGACCAAACTAATAGTCTACCAAAGTCCTCAGACTAATAGGGAAACAACACAAGGGATAGGTTCCCAATGTCACCACAACACCTATCATTCCCTGTTCAAGCCAAACTCTTACACTAAGAGGCTCAAGGAGGTTTCCCACAAAAATTCACTTCACCTCAAAGGATCTTGGGACCAGTGCCTAAACAGAAAACACAAGGTTAAGGTAGGAGTTAATTGTTTCACTGACTTGCTGGATCAATAGATAATGTAGAAAATGAAACAACCAAACAGCAAGCTAACTTACCCCAATCCACCAATATATTGGCTAAGATAATGCACAAGGAGGGGTTAAATACTCTTACCACTTCACGAATGATTTGTACTATTTGTACCTTGGATAGAGTGGCTGGAAATGAGATGTTTCTTTGCTGCCCTGTTATATCAGATCTGCAAAACAGATGGAAAACGCAGAAAGCAGCAAGGAAACTAGCCTTTTGAGGCCCCCCACAAGTGTATAACCACACTAGATCAATAGATTTGTGGGTGGAAAGGATAGGCAGCAAGGTATGAGTGAATATTATGCCCTATATCCTTTAAATTTGCAACAAAAATAGTTTCCAACTGGCTGAGAACTAACTCTACAAATTTGGGGTTCAATTCCCCCTAGGGTCAAAACCCAAACATACTACAGCCAAAAGAAATACGTGATGGTGCTATATTTTTCTTCTATATTAACCAGAAAATAAGAGATACAGCTCGTAAATCAAATCTAGAAAGTTACGGAAGGGTTTGGGAGGTAATTACTTACAATAGTGCCCCTCCTTATGCAAAAATAAGTGTAGATCTGAATGTATTCTTCGCTATAATAAAGCATATCTGCACACTATTCTCTAGGAAACCCTTGTGATATATGTTCAATAAAGCCCGCCCAAAAACTCAAGGGTGAATTTATCTTGGGGTGGGGAAATTCCCAAATAGTGAAATCCCCAAGATCTACTAGCTTATACGATATGAAATTGAAAAATTAAGCTAGGGTATGCTATATTTGTATTTTTATAATAAAATGAATGATTTAAACTTGGAAATAAATGGTTGAAGAAATTGAGAGAAAACTTTACCTTTTACCTTTTTAGATGTCTCTTGGTTTGAAAGATCGTGACCCCACGAGTTCAAGATCGACCTTGGACAGATTTNCATACCTGCAGACTATTCTCTAGGAAACCCTTGTGATATATGTTCAATAAAGCCCGCCCAAAAACTCAAGGGTGAATTTATCTTGGGGTGGGGAAATTCCCAAATAGCGAAATCC